>JAMKCH010084097.1:0-12777 GCA_023653785.1 Ophioderma brevispina
TAATGGATATGTAATGACATGACATAAATATTTATCGCCAAACACAAGAGGTAGTTTGTGTGTAAGTAAAATGATGATACAGTGTGAGATAGATTGATATTTTCGTGTTTTTATTCAAATTTTATGGGATTGCTACAAGGTTCTATTCCATGTGTTATAAGTGGATATCAATCAGACCAGTGGCGCGAAATGCCAACAGCTGCCCGCCGGAATACTCCGACCGGCAGGTAGTCACATTGTGCTATATCATTGCATATCAGAATATTGATGATGTTTTGAGGCAGCCTGACCATCAGTTATGAGGGGTCTCGGACTACACTATAATGCACGAGTACTACTACCGTGCCAGTCATTAACTGAAAAAGAATAAGTGAAGTGAACTTGAATAAACAATTACGATCACCACTATTGATACCCATATTCAGTTAAAAGTACCTACACAAGCCAATAAATTTTTTGCTGGAAAATATTATTTATCTCTCAATTCTTGAGACTTTATTTTGGATTGTTGCAATAATTCTGCCCATTTGCGGGCATACATAAGTGGCGTAGCCGAGGGACGCGCCGCCGCTAGCCCCCCGTCAAAATTTACTTTTGGAACCACGAGGTGTTATTGAGTGCTATGAGTCATATCCACAATGCAGCAGTAGTTTTTGGAAAATCTCACTTCATAAGGTCATGTGATTGCCATTAAAAATCCATATTCTTAACACATAAAAAAATTTACTCATTTTAGTCAACAAAGTGCTAGTACTTATGGCGTATTTTTTGCTTGCTTCAGGAAGAATGTTTTGTGGGTTCTCTAACATGTGTTAGTCACTACAAGAAATATACGGTACATCAGGGGTACATTGCACCACATGCATGGCTGGAGATTGATTCAAAATATCCTTTCTTTTGACAACATGGTGACTGGAAGGTGAGTCTTGCCATACAAATTTGACTCGGTGTTGAATCTTGAACGAAATTTTCAGTACAATCTTGAAAAAGAAAATTTGTTGAAAGCCAACTTAAAAGGGCAAGTTTTAGGTTTAAAGTTACACATTGATGTTTGCATAAAGCTAACAGTTTCTCAGATGAAGATGTTTTGAATTGGATTTGGGGCGTGATTTTACACTCAATTTGCAAACACATTTCGTTAGTAGTTACTCCTTTTGTTTAGTCTATTATAGCATTTATGATACTACTACTACCTGACTAATATCAGGAAAAGAAAGTGCGTACATTTTCCTGATAATTCGAAAGCAAAAAAATATTTCTGTGTAATTAGCAACTATCTGTTCTGCTTCTGTAGCACATAATAGTCTACAATTAAATTGAATTGGTAAAAAAAAATCAAGATAAAAGAGTAGCTAATTATTCACATGCTGCGTTATTAGCCAAACTTGCCTTTTTGAGAAATGGAAAGGGGTGAGTCATTCTACATCACCGCCAGTTTTTTGCACTTTTTTTTTTTTGAATCATTCTCGTTATCCCATATCACGGCAAAAGCAGAGAAAGGCAAAGAGAAAAGTATAAAAAATTCATACATTCTTCACAAATTGCCTACAAAGCTATTCACTTACCAATGCGATGTATTTTTATTAAAAAAATTATGGAATGGTTAGTCCCTTAGAGCCTGGATCCTTTTGCATTGTAATAGACATTCCAATTTTACAATTTTGCAGCCTTGGGAGACTCGTACCCTCCACGGCAGTAACCATAGGCGACTGGTTTCAATTATGATTTTAAATGGCCAGTAGTGTACATGCGTAAGACGATGTAGTAACATTGAGTGGTATGTTACCAATAAAGATGTACAAGATGATGAAGATTAGATAGAAACACATTTACACTAATGACGCTGGGAAGGATGCCGCTTGGGCGGTTACAAGAGCGACCGTTTAATTTACAATGGATGGGCCGTCGTATCAAGTGATGCCTGCTACTCTGCCCTTACAGAAGGCTGAGTTCCACCCCACCCTTTAATTCACTGATATGTGTGTGTGTCCAAATCATAACTGGTATCATTAGTGTCAGGTATGAGACTTTGGGACGTTTTAGAATATTTTTTTGATCACAGGTTCAGGATTCATGCGTGATGTTCAGGTTAAGGTATCTGTGATGTGTAGGATACAGAAATGGATAAATTATATTGTGTATAGTTAAGCGCCTAGGTATCAACCATACCAGTTAAGTAATATTTAATATACAAAAGATCTGCACAAATCACACATGCCCCAAATTATTATTTTTCACCTAGTAGGCTTAAACACCGGGCCTGGGCACTCACATATGAAATGGAATATATATGTGTGGTGTAAAGGGCTTATGCTTCCAAAATCAGAGGCATTCTGGGTGACAGCTGAATAGGTGTCTTTGGGTGAGAGACAGCCAATTTGCCTCAAAAATAGGGGTTTTCCGAGCTGACAAATTTGCAAATTTTTCCAAAAATGAGGATCTTTGCGGTACTGCCTTAGATTTTGAAAAATATTCTAAAAATAGAAGCCAGTCTTTAGGGTGAAAATGGTCCCTTATTAAAATAGCGGAGTCTTGCCGCGAGACAGTGATAAAATTTGCACAACATATGGGCTCTTTGCGCGGTAACAACAATGATTTGAAAAAGGTGGTCTCCTAAACAGCCTTGCATACATGTCACTTACAAGATGGGAAGTACCCCCACCACCCCCCCGACTCTAAATATTAACATTGTTTTGCTGGCTTTGCCCCTGCATGAACAGCATTTCACTACCATTACAGACTTTGTACTTGTGACAGTGATCAGATTTGACACAATGAGCATGAATGTTTCATGCGGAGCATGGGATAGAGTACCCCCTCCCCCCCCCCCCCCTCCCGACTCTCCCGTTATTTGTGGGAGAGAGTCGATGGCGCCTAGCGGATCTTAGAGGTGTTGCCTCTCGGCGCAAATTTACAATCAAAATTCCCGCTCGGTTCGATACCGCGTGGGATCGTCGTGGCACTTGCTCGGGAATTTATTGGGGGTACCTACAATTCTGGATTTGATCGTGGATAACCAGTTATTGATTAAATACAGAATATACGCTCTCCTCCATGCAGTTCACTTGACGACTTGAGGCAAATAGGATCATTGAAAGCATCCCGTCCTTGCTAGATGCGGGACGTTAAGCCGGCGGTCCCGGTGCCCTTGTACAGAGAGCCAACAACTGTTTTACTACATGGACATCGCAGTCAGTGTCGATAAGAGCTAGGGTTGTAAACCCTGACGTTCCCATCCGCCCCAGCCTCAACATAGCGGGCCATGTAGGAGCGTCCCGTATCGCATGGATACACGCGCCCCTGGATAAGCAACTTGCCTGAATAAATCCTACACCACCACAAGCCATTACCAATACCAGACTTGTGGATACGAGCAGAAACAAACTCCCCTTATTTGCCTAAGACATGCTCCATGTCCGCTATTAGCCCGAAAATAAAATATACAAAGGATTATGAAGGACACCACACCCGCAATTCACCCAATTCCTTACCTTATATATTTACACCTTTTTCATCCCAAATTACATAGCCTACTGTTTTCAATGCACAAGAACATTAAGAATGAATAGCCCACATTTTGAAGAGCAATCCAAATTTTCCAATTTGTGAGATTATGCACAGTTGCTGTTGTACACACTAAAACAATGTGGTCACTTTCTGGTGGTCAGTAGTCAAGTATGACCTCACAACTTCAAAAAATATGGTGGTCAAAATTTTAGTAGGTTAGTGCTACATAGTTGACTATACTGACCCCGGAAAATGGGGGGACTGTGGTGTTTTAGTGTTGTAATCTGTTGCCAATTGTATAGTAACCTATACCTTGAGACTGGTAATGCTGTGAAAAAGTGTGGATGCCCATCATAAAAAGGATTTGTCATTAGATTCAGAGATCCCTCATCCTAATTCAGTAAAACCCTCAGCAAGAGGCATGCATTCTAACCACTAGACCATGCTATTCTTATAAACCATTATGCTCTTTAAACCATGCCTCAGTGGATCATGGGCACAGCGAGAAAGGGCCCGGATCCACAAAAATAACAAAGAGAATAATACAACACGAAAAAAAATAGCCCTCAGTCTCCCCTATGTCTCCCCCACATTTCACTTTTTTTCATACATATCACTTTTTCAAATTTTTGTTCGAAATATCTGAGCAAAGCTGCGAATCACATTGCATATTCATTCTGATATTTTTGCTACTTTGCTGATCAACTATGGCCGAAATTTCTCCAAAATTATTTAAATTTTCACATGCTTAATGCACATTCAGTCCTGTTCAGCACTTTGTGGGGGCAGGGTCACAGAACTTGAAATTTGACTCCCCCGCGTTCCCCTTCCTTTCTGGATCAGTACACTTCTGACCATGCATGCTTTCTCATTCCTGACATTGAGTGGCAGCGTCTATACCTGTTTTCCTAATAGACCACAAATGATTGAATTGTTGGGTCACGCGATTTTAAAACTGATTCTGGAGGGTTAAAGAGCAGGCTATGACTCACTCACTAATAGCCTCAGCCCAGAACCCCAGATTTACAGATTAGGTAGTCAAAATTTTGACGTATCAGATGAAAGTGCTGCTTTTTATTCTCATTTACCCGGTAAATCGTAAGGCTAAAGAATGTTTGCTTTGGAAGTTAGAGCAAAAATGTGCCTCTAGTTTGGCATGATATATTAACATTTACAAGTACTCTATCTGGGGATTCAAAATCTTGGGTTTCTAGCTCTCGCATCAAAACGGATTGAAATCAACGGCTCGAAACTTTTACAGATTGGGTTTTTGGGAGTGAAGGCCACCATTTCTACCAAGCATGAAATACTTGCTATACTTAATTGAGGCCATCCCCCTTTAATGATACAAGTTAATAACTCATAAAATTCTCAATATAGGCCTAGTGATTGCAGCAAATGCTTTTTGAAATTTCTCTGAATATATAGTACCTGTAGGATTATTATTTAATGAGAGCAATACTCTCCTGGATAACAGGAACATGATAGGATTAGGTATGTATTGATAGGAACTTAGGTGGCCTGGTATTGTAGTAAGATAGTACAATTATGCCCATATGCATCTAGTAGTATATAAATAACCAGGTCAAAATGCAACAATACAAGTGGAACTTTTTCCCAAAATGTGAATTACCATCTGTACAGCAGGCGCAGGGAATTATGGATATTGTATATGCATTAATTGAAATATTAATTAAATTATCGCGGGCAAGGATTTTGATTGCTGTTGAAATTTCCAGTTATTAGCATAATCAAAAAGCAGATGTTATGACGTCCATAAATAGTTAATACCTTGATTTTAAATTTGCGTCAATGCTAAAATTCATTACAATTCATTTGTCATCATTACTGCGATAATAGCAATAAGTGTTTGAAAAAGCCCTATGTCAATTGTTAGAGTATAGGATTAGTGTTTTGGAGTTCTGTTTTAGTGCGTTCAGTTAGCGGTTTGGATTAACTGAAAAACAAGGCACATTCCAATAGGACTCCATGGAAGTGGCCATTTTTTTTGGTGTTTGTTGGCCTGTGGTTAGGGCGTGTTAGTCAACACCACTGGCGTAGCCCAGGGGGGGCAGGCCCCCGGGCGGCCACATGCCCCCCGACCAGGATGATTTGTTCGCGGCTACATACAGTCCGTCAGTAATTTGTCTACAAAACCTGTAAGCTTGTTTTATATTGCAAGACATAGCTTATTTTTTTTATGGTTTGCATGAGTAGCGACTTCATGGAAAAATTGGTTACTAATAACTGCTAATTGACCGTCAATACATACTAACTTATTAGTATTTTAGAGTTTGACAAAAATTTGTTTTTTGCCCTCCCTCCCCCCTCCCGAGTTCAGCATTTGGACCTGGTGACGGTTAAAAAAATTGGGAAAAATTTTTTGACGGGTACACAATACATGTTTGTCTGTACATTCACAAATCTGTTGCCCCCCTCTTCAACGAAATCTGCCTACGCCACTGTATACCACTATTGCCAGTTACTGTACTGTTGATAGAATATAGTCCCAGCGCACCAGCATATTGAAGGCATATTGTCTGTTGCCAGAAGTCTGTCATGCACTGATGAATATCTGAACTAGAAACTATATTACCCAATAGTACTAGTATAAATAGAATAACCAACGAGTAGACCCATGTCTTGTCTAAGTGAGCAGCGATATCTGTTATTATGGGACTGCTTGACTGTGCAGCATTTGTAATCAACTTTGAATTAGTGTTGTGCATCGTTTTGCCCTGTTGCAATATTATACTTCTTCGCCTGGTTATGTGAGACACAGCTGTTTGAACCAATGCCAAATTGTATTCTCCTTTTTATATTTTTAGAACAATTTTAAGTCAGTGGCGACACAATTTGTAGGGACATGCAAAAGCTATATCTCTGCAAAAATCAGGAAAATTCATTTGCGAGAATCCCTGACATAGCCTCACAAAGAGTAATAATTTGTATGTTGTAGCAGCCTCTATATGCCTCTATAGAAAAATTCATATTTACCCGCAATGAAATTAATGTCGCCGCGATATTAATTAACAAAAGTTTGGTGTTCCGTAAGCACACTGTTTGGGCTTAATCATTTCAGGTGAGAGCCTATTGTCATAACAACCATCCCCAAAATTATCAATTTGAGAAATCTAAAGAGCGCACTATTTTTCAAATGTGTCAGTGTCTCTTTAATCAAAACATTCCTCTAAACAAAGTGAGAACTATTTCCTCTTAGCTCACTTTGCAGTCAATTCTATCAGGATCTTTATCATAAAATATTTTAACATTTGCCCTCTATCTGTGATCAAAATGAGAATACTGCACTGCTAATCAGATTTCATCAGTAGTCTATTACATCCTATTATTGTTATGAACCCTGGATATGATAGGATATATCAATAACGAGGATCAGTATACAAATTGACAATAGATAATATTCCTACTTTGTAAATAAATGATAGTCGCTGATGATGTAGCATTGTAGGCCCCACATGTAGCACTTTTTATTACTTTTCAATCAATTTTGTTGAATTAAAAATAGGTTGAAATAAATCATAACATAATTTACATAGTGATGTTTTAGAAGGATTAACATTTTAAAATGTGGTGACATTAGGTGAATTATAGATAAATTGATGTGACCAAAACAGCAGCAGTGCTGTAAGTCTAACAATACAGAGGTTTATGAATTGTGAAAGCTGATGAAAATATATGAAAATTTTATGAATGTGAGGTTATATATGTATAATGCCGTTTTTAAAGTTAGACAGATGCGCAAAATGATGTTGATGAATAATTTGACCACAAGCCAGAGCCCACACCAGTCTAGAGCAATAAAACTGTATAATTTGTCATAAAAAATGTAGGTTTGATCAACTGCTCCACATCTGACAGAAAAGGCAGTGGTGAATGGCAGTGAAAATTGGGCTCAATCTTAGACATTTAGACGATTTTAAGTGTTTCCCCCCATCAATAGTCATGCAGAAATGGGGAAACGTATTGTGCATTTTTGGTAAAATTACCAAATTGGCACAGAGGGATATTTGATATGCTGAACAAATCTGGTCTAGGGGCCAATCAATTTTCCTTCCAATATGGCCGCCATTTTCAAAATGGCAGCCACCCTATAAAAAGGCATTAATATGTTCAAACATGCGTTTCTTGTATTCAAATATGTGGTTTTGTAACTGTAGTAATAGTCAGATAAGCTCGGTTTTTTACTTTTTAAACAAATATTTCTGGTATTTCACCAAAAATCGTCGTTTAATTCAAAATGGCGGGTCACATGGAGATTAAATTCAAGATCTTGGCTGCCGCTACATGAAAAAAATGCTTATTTGTAGTTAACAGTGGAAAAACCATGGCTTTTGTTGATTTCTAAAATTTGGGGACCTTCAAATATCCAAATATTACTTTTGTTGTTGTAAATGCCAATGTACATGATACAAATTAAAAACCTACATAATCTGCATAAATCAAAAATGGCCGCCAAATTAAAAATGACAGCCACTGTAAATTTGGTGTTAAAGGTATATTGATGTATATGTGTCATTGTAAATGATAAGATTAATCCACCATTCTCAAAATAAGGTGTCTTGATATGGTTAAACATTTTACGTTTTTGTCTGCGTGTATCACATAAAAAAGATGGCTGCCATGTTCAAAATGGCTTGCCACTGTTAAAATTTCATAACTGCTGCCTTAAATGTATGCTGATTTTCTTTGGTCAAACTTGTACCTCACAGGTTCTATTGCCATTCTCTCAGGTAATCTTTATTTAATGTGCTGCCTGGTGCTGTCAAGGTGTTAATTCTACGAAATGTACATATTCCAAATAGATGCTAATGTTCACTGATATGGCTTAATGTAATTGTTTGGCTAATGTAAATAGAGGGATTTGTTATTGGGGGATTGCAAGTGTTTGTCAAGGCGTCTTTTTATTGTATCCAAACACAAAGGTTCTCAACGTATGATCCAGCCAGAGGTGGGTACTATGTCTGGCTGCTTCACTGAAGAAGTCTGCACGGTACTTGTCTGTGCATTGTTGCGCCAATATGGGGCAGACCAAGAGATGTTCCATGGTCTGTGGCGCTGTTCTTACAATTACAGAGTGTCCTGTGATCTGCTTCCAGGGTAGCCCCACTTCTGCAAGGAAACCTTGGATCGTTTCGATTCTGGTTCTGAATCTGTAGAGACATCGCCATTCAGCCCATGGGGAGGTCAGATCCAAGGTGGGTGATTGCTCATCAGGTTCATACCAATAGATGTTTACTTGGTGAGAGCAATCTTTCTTTCCAAAGGCGACTCTCTTAAACAACTTTGAGACTGTTTTCAAAGGGGTTGGACATTTGCTTGAAGACACTCTCTCGGTATTAAGGCGGTCAGAAGCTGTTCTCTGTCGGACAGGGGTTGTGGTTGTTTTTCACAGTAGATACAGAGGAGTGGGAGGGGGTCTTTCTATAGCGGTTAGAGAGCTTGCATTTGGACCCAATGGTCCCGGTTCAAAACTCAGTGGGGCCGCTTGCTGGAGTTTAGTCTAGGTACTCAATCTGGATTTAATTTTGTAGAGGAACTATTGATAAATCAGAATTGCCACTCTCCTCATGGTTCATTTGATATGGCAAATGAAAACATGAAAGCTCTCACTGTAGCCATTGTGTGTGTCTCGTTAATGTTCGGATTGTAGCAACAGGGCGCTGATAAGCTGATGACATTTGTATAAGTTGCTTTGTCTCTGGCTAAAATATGTTTAATTAAATAATGTTAAGCGCTGTGATACTTGGTTTATCAGTGTTAAGCGCGCTATAAAATGCCGGCAGAGGAATAGAATAGAAGAATATTTGTGATAAATCGGCAGGAGGCATTTAAGCTGGATCAAGCTTCTTGGCATGGGTTGACCTTCCCAAAAGGGCAAGCACGTTCTGCACATAAGTAGCAACAGGACAAGTGCCGTCATCTTAGGGTGGTATGTGGGCGAGCACCCCATCTTGTTGCCAGTGGAATTGTTTAGGATGTTATTGCGTGAATAACGGAGGTGGGTCCTATAGAGAGGGAGAGTGCGGTCAACGTAACTCCGAGGGGTAGACGGAATTATCACAGTGCTCTGGGGTCTTCAAGATCAGGTTAATTTAAGTTGACGTTTGGTTCACGGTTTTGCGTAGATAGAAAGTACACATCCGTTTCTGAATGGATTTTGCACGTAGGTGGATTTCCTCATAATAGCGAGGAGTCATTCAAAGCTATGGAGCAACTCTCTTCGACAACTGAGGAGTGATATTGGGCTATAGCTTTTGAGTTCGATGGGATCTTTCCCAGGATTTGAAGTGCTTCCTCCCAGATCTTTGGTACTTGTACTTTGGTCATTGGAGGCTAAGAAGCCACCTTGTTCCTACTAGGCCGAAAGAGTTTAGTTGTTCGCTGTATTGAGGGCCTACTGGCTTTTTCCTGGTTGAAGTTTAGCTACCAGTTTCCGTTTGTCCCATGTTGAAGAGGCGAGCGAAACCAGGGCCGCCACTATACTCTTCTTGTTTGATCTTCTTGGGCTTCTTGCTGCCACGTGACATTTAAAAGCAGTTGTGGGCAACTTGGTTTGGGTGTAACATTGGATGCTTGGAGGTTTTGTTGGATATCTTCAACTCGAAGCTTTCGGATGGTAGACAATTCTTCTTGCTGTTATATGGGCATATTGGGGGATTCAATTAAGGTGGGCCTGGTTTTGAGCCTTTCCTCTGACACCGTCCTCACTTTAGCAGTTGCTTTAGCTGAGGAAAGGATCAGCTTCAAACATGGTGGAAAACCCTTGATATTCTTAGCACAATTCTCTGGAAAGGTCTGGTATGTCTTCCGTCCTACAGACTCTGGTATGAAAGTTGGGCAAATTTACTAATATTTTCAATTGGCCGTTTTGGTTTGCACTTTTTCCACATTCTGATCCAGGTCATAGGCATCTTTGCCAGTCTGTTTTCTGTAGTTAAAGTGCCGCTTAAAAGACACTTTTGTTTGGTCTTACTACAGCATTGACTTGGCGTAGGGTTCAGAACAATCTTGCTACCAACAGGTTAGAGATGTTTTGCACATGCCAACATTAGCTATATAGATCAGGATTGTAACCTCTCTTCAAGGGCCCTGATAAAATGATAGCGGACCGCTTAGGGTCATGAAGGTGACGTAGATGTTGACTGTCTAGACTCTAACCATTCTTCACACAGTTTGTCCGTCTTTATAGGGATCATGTAGCCCCATTGGGTGTACTATGGCTGTTGGAAATCGCCAATTATGAAAATGAGGTTTAGTGAATTCCCGAAATTGAATTGAGGCGTGCTATTGAAATTGAAAATTACTTGTGGCGGTTTGTAGACTGATATTACTATAACTATGACAGGAGCCAAGCTTCAATGGTCGAGGACGTCATTGTTGTCAGCAAATATTGAGGTTGCTTATACAACGGGGTATGTGTTTCCACAATAGAAAACACTTCCAAAACGTCATTGTCCTCGATAGCAAAGGAATTTTCATGGAGAGTATTTAGTTAAAAGACCCTTTGCTACACATTAAAGCTACCAATGTACTTCTGCAGAGTCAACTCATCTTTTGGGTGGTGGCAATTTGGCATCAGTTTGAATTCGCCGTAGAAGTGCCCGTACTCGGATTTTGCCCGCTACATTTTTGACAAATCACAAAAGCTTAGACGGGGGAATCAAGCTTTTCATTGTGCAACATGTGTCCTGTGCCCTATGATTGTTTGGACCGATGTGCTGAGGGGCAAAGAATGAATCGAATTCTCCCACCACTGGATGTGCATTTTACAGGTTGTTGGTATAACCACAGAGTCACTATATCAAATCAAATAGGGTTATGTTGATTTTGAATGGACGTGTTAAGACATATTCAAGTAGCAATATTCTAATAGAGTGCCATTCGAGTTTGGCAGCCTCTGGCCAAATTATAATGGAAAGCAGCAATTTGACAACATACCTTAATTGGGTTCCTCTTAAAATGATGTGAATTTTCCTTCCTGAGGGAGGTTTATATCAAGATTAAGAAAACATTCATTACTTGATAATCAAATGAAAAGCTTAAGTGACAAATTAATAGCCGCCCTTTTGGATTTTCGCCCGCCATTTGGATTCAAGTCTAATTTGGTTGTATTCTTAAGGTGATGTGAATTTGATCTTTAACTGTCACTTGTTCAATAACAACCATAGGGAATCATGATACGATCAAGAAAAACATTCATCAAATGATATGCTTCATGACAACATTGGCCGCCCTTTGGAGTTTCTTCTGCCATTTGGATCAATTTTTGCTAGATAACAGGAATTACCAGCGAGTGTCCTCAGGATATTTCTATTTCTGTTCTAAAACCCATCAAATTAGTAATTGGATCATATAATAAACAGAGAAAAGCACATCAAAACAGAGAATTTTTTAACCGTGCATCCATTTTAAATTTGGCGGCCATTTGCGCAAGAAATAACTTGGCCCATAGACCAGATTTATTTAGCATATCAAGAGCTACATCTGTGCCAATTTGGTACTTTTCCCCAAACTGCACATAGGTGTTTTTATTTTTGAAAATCTCGTGTACCGGATTCGGCATGACCTATACAAGGCCGAGTCCTGTGTAGCATTAAAAATCGTAACATTTTTGTTCATCTGCATAGGGCCATGGGTATTGCTTTGGGTAGGTGAGGGTGTGTGTGTGTGTCTGTGTATGTCTGTGTGTATCTGTATCTGTGGTAAAATGTTAACCTGAAACTTGCCCACTGGTTTACAGATATGCACACTTTCATGTCCTTGGTCAGTGTCCCCTCTCAGAGTGGGTCAAAGGTCATCTGGGTCATTAGAAGTCATGGGGCCCCAAAATGGGGTGAAATTATGAATCGCTTGGTGTAGATGGATCAATTTTTCATTACACTCTGGATGCATTGTCTTGGTGTGTCCCTGGTTGGTGACCTCCCATGACCTTGGTGACCTCCCATGACCTTGGTGACCTAGGCCTCATGTGACCTTTTCCCCAATCACAAGCCAGCAGCAGCAGATGACACATGCAATTCAGTGAATGCCTTTTTTTTTTTAGCAAACATGTTGATGTAGCCTCCGGGCCCAAGCTATTCTTCTCCGAATATAGCCAAGAACCATGAAATTCTTGTCAAATAATATTTGTCGTGGATGATACGAGAGATAGTTTGTTTAACATATATACTTTGGTAGTCTTGTGGGCCATGAACACCACAGGTATTCACTGGTGTTTTACAACTTGAAACTTGCTATTCCACTGAATCT
>JAMKCH010084098.1:0-14379 GCA_023653785.1 Ophioderma brevispina
ACAAGCAATGCTAATATGTACCTATACGATTTCAGTTGCCCTATATCGAATGTGAACAGCAGAAAAACAAGGAAAATGAGCAAAAGAAAACAAGAGACTAACAAAAGCACGGGGAATACAGAAAAATAGGGCAGAATTTAAAAGGTGCGAATTGAGTATTAACTTTAATGCGAACATGGATTATAAACATTTAATAATTATGAACGGTGGGCTAAATGTAACTACGAAAGTGTGGAGTTTGCAAATGGCCTATATGTGAATTTTTAGTTACAAAAGTTTGTCTCCTTAACGTTCGGATATAGGGTGATTGTCATTTTATCTCGATTTATGTTGTGGATGACACCAAATAAATAAATATAAGTCTGAAACGCAACTCTCGAAAAGTACCCTCTGAAAGGAATGTAGTTCTCCTACTATTTTGTTTCGCTAAAAATAAAAATCTGCCCTTTTCTACCTTAAGCAATTTGCAGAAATTCACAGCTTCTTTGCATCAATTTTACTTTCTAAGTCCAATAGTTCGACAAGATTAGCGAAGAAAACATGTTGGCGCATTATTTTGGGGGGGTTTTTTAAAGGAGTTTTAGTAAACTCCTTAGTAAAAGTACTTTATATGGAAATGTTAAAAGATAAACATATTTTCCGTGCAAACAGTGGTGATAGTAAGATTGCATTCGCCATGGACCAATTGCAGCGCCAACTCTTGAAGGTACTATCGATGACCGCTCTAAGTCGACCAATCCCAACCGTGATCAAGAAGCGTTGGCCAACGAGGCGTATATACAATAGGTCAGGTTCAGGTTTTCAGGGTTATTTCCATCTCATACACAGTACAGTTAAATATAAATTATTGTAAAAATATAAAATATGAACCATATTAATCGAACAAAAATTATTAGATATAAATTAATATTTACAATATGCAAGGAGATGTGGATGCCACTAAAACAGCAGGGCGTGTAATTAGTGGCACCCATGCTTTTAAATTACACATAACAACATAAGTATGAAACTTAATTTGATAAGGCATTAACATAGTAGTTACAATGATAAATACGAGCACACGGGGGAAAAAAGCGCAGATTTACTGCGAAAAATTCATTCATCATACGTTATTCAGTGAATTAATTTGAAAAGGCTCTGTACAAAACAGACAGCTCGTAAGTCTACCGGAGGAAAGGCTCCTCGCAAGCAGTGGCTACCAAAGCGGCTCGAAAGTCAGCTCCGGCTACCGAGGGGGGCGTGAAGAACCGTCATCGTTACTGACCTGGTACCGTCGCTCTTCGTGAGATTCGCCGTTACCAGAAGAGTACGGAGATCCTCATAACGCAAGTTACCCTTCCAGCGGCTTGGTTCGTGAAATTGCTCAAGACTTTAAGACCGAACAGCGCTTCCAAAGCTCTGCCGTCGTTAAATTGCCCTTCAGGAAGCCAGCGAAGCCTACCTTGTCGGTCTTTTCGAAGACAAAAACTTGTGCGCCATCCACGCCAACGTGTCACCATCATTCCTAAGGACATCAGGCTAGCACGCCGCATCCTGTGGCGAAGAAGGGCATAGTGGAATTGCCCAGCCCAAAAAACGCGATTTTCAGAGCCACCACAAATTCCAAGCGAGATAAATAGTCGGTGTCAGTGTATATCTCCCCCCCCCCCTCCAATCAATCAATGCGAAAAGAAACAAAGCACATACATGCAAACAAAAAAAGTCAGTAACGTACAGGTGTCTAAAAATAATTGGTTATTTGTGTCTATCTATGCTTTGTATAATGATCATATGAAAAACAGGTTCTGAATGAAATAAAGTGAATCTGAAATGAAACGATGAGATGGTGCCGTGGGTCTCCTATAAATAAACGGGGTAAACGGGTAGAAAAGGCCAATTGTGAAAAGCCATTTACGTTCCTTGGTATTCAAATGAAATAACATGCAATGACAAACAAAACAAACAACATTGGGGGGAAAATGTATAACCGAGTAAAGAAATGCTGGAAGATACGACTTATCAACGTTTCATTGATGGGACACATGCTATCGCAATGGGTCGGATTTTAGATGTATGTTGGCCTTGTCGTCACGTTGGCGTGTTTCATTACTCCTCTCTTGTGTGAACTACTTAAAATTGCTTTGAATTCCTTCTTTTGGGCGACTCGGGCTTCTCTTTTGTAGATGATGGTTTCGAACTTGAAAATCAACAGGCATTCATCATAAAATCTGCAGCGTTAATGAGCAAAAAGGAGGAAAACTAAGAACACCTTACGCATTTTATTAATATTAAATTATAATTCGTTGTGTTTTTTTCATTCCAGCAGAAAAAAAATACCGAGAAGAGTACCGCTAAAAATGTTAGCTTGCCCCCGACTTCCATTTGTGACTAGTATCGTTGTGGATTGAAAAAAAAATACATGTTGCAAAGAAAATGTCATTTTGATGAGCCATAAAGCACAACTTAACTTGTGGAATTGGGATGTAAATAAACAGCACGACGAATCCGGTGATTTTCAAAACACTACCGAAAAACAGGTTGAAAGCCGAAGCGCGCTGACGGTCGGGGTTATTCCTGATTTGTATTTAATACTTGCATATAGTAGCTCAGACGTTCGTAATCAATGTGCTTCTCCTAAGAAAAAACTTTGAAGAAGACTTCCAAGCCGCGAGCTCACCCGCCTTTCCAGAGATGGTCACGAAGCTGCTGAGTCCTTGGAAGAGAAGAAGGGTTCCTCTCTGCCAGCGATCAAAACGTATATCGCCGCCAACTACAAGTTCGACGTTGACAAGCTGAACACTCACATCAAGAACGCTCTCAAGTCCTGGTTGTAGCCAGGACCCCTGGTGCAGGTCCACATGAAGGGTGCCAATGGACCTTCACATAGGCAAACCAATAAAGCTGATTTCAGAGAGAAAATGCAAAAAGGCAAAGGCTTGCCCCGCAAGAAAGGCAAGTAGCAGAGAAGCAAGAAAAGAGAGGCAGCCAAGGCACAGAAGGCCGCAAGTTAAAAAAAAGCAAAAAGGAAGCAGCTTACGTCTGAGAAGGCGCCCAATAAAACAATCAGAAAACTAACGAAACCTAAGACGACGGTCAAGAAAGCCAGCAATACAAGCGACGCCCAAAAAGACTGTAAAACCAAGCAGAAGGCAGCACCGACGCAGAAAGCCGCGAAGCCAAGAAAAGCGGCCACCGAAGAAGAAGTAAAAATTTTGCTTCAAACCAAACGCTCTTTTCAGAGCCCCAAATCTTCCAAAATGAAATATGTCCCGCGTGTCCTTGTAGTGTTCATTTACACAGACCCCCCCCCCCCCCCCCTCCCCCACCTTACAGTTGCATTTTATATATTTCTGATGTTCCTATAGCGCACTACCTGTATAGAATAAATTTATGGGCTAGGAAATGAAAATAATGAATGTATTTTTTAAATGTCGTTGAATTAGGTGTAAATGGTTAATTGATTATAAAAGCCAGGGATACTGATAAGTTTTACGAAATAAGGATGATATTTGGAGACAATAGTCTCCATAAGGTTTAGATGTGTTTAGAAGTACGTAATCATCAGATAGTTGAGAATCATCCGAACTTAAATGTGCATTTATGCAACACAGTTTAATTTATTCAGCAAAAGACAATATACTTTAGAAGGGCGTCTTTTGCGACCGTTTAAGAATTTTGCGAATAGCACGAAATCCGAAAACTCATAATAAGAGTGAATGAAAAATTCACGACACACGATAATTATAAATTACTGCCTATCAATGGGAGCTGTCTACTTTATAGTCCGTCGTGTTGTATAAATAGTTTTTGTTCTTTTGGTTCTCTTCTTTAAAAACTCCTTGGCGTTTTTTCCCAATTTTTCGTTTAACTTCACTTGTCTTGTGTAATTTGCTTAATAAATCTGAAATCTGACTCTCGTGGCGTCCGTGGCTGTTGCTTGGTTTTTTACAAACTCTTCGGCTTTTCGAATTTTCTGGGCTACCTACGTGTAAAATGTACATCTCTAAGAGTCTTCTTGATTGGCTATTTCATTGCCGAAACCCCTAATACTATTTTTATGATTACTTTTGTTTTTATTTATTTATTTATCCTCACATTTGCCTAATGCTTACGTCGTTAGTGTGAAGTCAACACAATCGTATCTCTTTTTGGAAGTTTGGGTGGCTCTGAAAGAGCCGTTTGTTTTGAAAGCCATGATCTTACTTGCCTGGCGGTCTTTTTGGGGATTAGCACCGCCTGATGTTTTTGGGGGCAGTATCCACCTTGAGCAATGGTGACAGACACCGCTGAGGAATTTTGTTCAACGCTTCTTCATTGCGGATTGTCGAGTTGCAATTGGCGAGGATTGATCCTGGACTTCTTATTGTCTCGAGCAGCGTTGCCGGCCAATCCAGAATTTCAGCAGCCAGATATCCCATGACGGCTGCCCAAGTATCAGGTGCCCCGGCACCACGCGCTTCGGCATAATTGCTTTGGCGCAAGAAACGATCCACGAACCGACTGGAAATTGCAGCCCATCTCTTGCGGATCTGCTCTTGGCCTTAGCTCGTTCCTTTCCTCCTTTACCACGTCCAAACATGGATTTATTGTGAATTTTGTACGATGAGACGACCAAAACTCCGAGAATGAATGATTGCTAAATCATGCGGCGCTCATCTTAATAAACCCTCACTTCTAGGATCCCGGAATATTACAATTCTACGCAACGGACCAATCAACGCAAAGGTCATAGACCGTGAAGGATTTGTTTGACCGTCCCGCTCCTCTCTCAGGATCCCTAATTTGCATACATGGTCATATACATATCTGCACGGTTCGCCCAACCCGTCACTTTAGTTAGTATCTCAAACTGTACAATTGAAACATGGTCCTAAAGAGTGGGACAGGTGCGAAGAAGGCAGGTATGGCCCAAGGGCCAGCCAGATGGAGCATGAAAAATCGCAGACGTCGAAAGGAAATCTACGGCATCTATATCTAACATGTATTGAAGCAAGTGCATCCCGATACTGGTATATCAAGCCGTGCCATGAGCATCATGACAGTTTTTCGTCAACTATATCTTCGAGCGATGCCGGCGAAGCTTCCCGGCTGTCCAGTTACAACAAATGGTCAACTATCATAGCCGCGGAGTACAGACTGCTTTCGTCTGATTCTTCCCGGTGATCTTCCAATTCACGCCGTGAGCGAAGGTAACAAGGTGTCACCAGTCCCCTACCCCCAAGTAGGTTTGGGGCATGCTTGTTAACCAACGGCTCTTTTCAAAGCCACCCTATCTTCAAAAAGAGATGTTTCTCATGACAATTTTTTTAATCCCCAGAAATCGAAACGAAAACAGCAAGAAACAAGTAGTCTACATAAGTATAAATTATGACAGTTATCACGAAAACAAATAGAGACTCAAATAAGCATACACGCACTGCGTTGCTTTTCATTACCGTGTTAAGAGGCAACGCAGACAGACAAAAATCAAGCAAAGTATTTATGAACGTCCATCGCCTCAGCGGTGTATAACAATACGCAGGCCAGATTAAATCATGATATAAAAAGTTAGAGGAAATGTGGGCAGTTTATATGAGTACACTTCATTATAAGAAGTAAACATATAGAGGAGAACAAAATCACACCCCCCGTTTGCAAAGGAAAAACCATTCAACGGGAAACTAGTCGGTAACAGCTATAAACACAAATAATTCGACTGTCAGAGTTTGGTAATAGAATTCCGCCATTCTTGTTTTCTTTTTTTTCTTTGTTTTGCCTCTTCTTGTTGTTTCACGAAATCCAACAAATAGGCTAATATTGGTAGCCATCTGCCTTGCAAGAAAAAAAAAACCTCGATGCGTGCAAGCTTTGCTGCTTAGTGCCATTGCGAAAGAAAAATCTCGACCATTAAATGAACCCATGTATTGCTGTGATAACAGCATTTTAAGATTTTGCCCAAGTTCAATATTAATAACATAACATGTCCATCATTAATATGTTTTTTTACTTCATCACTTGCTGGTTTTTTTTTTTTTTTTTTGATGTTTCTTCTGGGGGCGATCTGCAAAGTGTAAAACCTGAGAGAAGTTGGTCGTGCATAAACAAGCTCGGTACTAAATTAAATTTTACAGCTAACGTTGCGCTCTACTAAGGGCGTAGCGAATATCATAATGGAAGGATTGTGAAACGCCCTCCTTTCGACGTGTACAAAATCTCTCGGAGGTCCGCCAAGAGAGGGTATATAGCGTTCAAGCCGGTCAAGGTTATTCTCGTCAATCGCTGAGTAAAGAAGTAATATGTCTGGACGTGGGCAAGGCGGAAAAGAGACTTGGAAAGGGAGCGCTAAAGCCGTCAACCGCAAAGTTTTGCGTGAATAAATCCCAGGGTATAACTAAACCATCTATTCGCCGTCCTGGCTTCGTCGTGGTGCGTTAAGCGAATCTCCGGTCTCAATCTACGAAGATGACTCTGGTTGTTTTTTGAAAGTCTTCCTTGAGAACTTCATTCGTGATGCTGTCACATACTGCGAGCACGCTAACAGGAAAACGGTCCCTGCCATGGACGTTGTGTATGCACTGAAACAGTCCAGGGTCGCACTCTGTACTGCTTGGGTGGGTTGGTGCTTTAACCTGCAAGTCAACCATATATAGTAACGGCTCTTTCAGAGCCCCCTATCTTCCAAAAAGAGAACTGAAACCCGTGTTCTAAGTCATAAATTATTACGAAAATTAGTAGTATCCTAGTACTTAATACCAAGTTTGTAGCAACACTGACTTAGGTGTAAACTTTGTTTTAATACTGTAACATCAGAAATAATCGAGTGCAGTAACATGCTCAATCAAATTTGTTTGAACAATATCACAAAACGGTACTTACAAGAAGCAAAAGCTTGCCGTGCAAACATCAAAACGAAAGATGATATTGCAATATTTCCATCATTAAACATGTCCGAAAACAACAATGTTTAACAAGCAATGCGTAATAAGTCCCCTATACGATTTCAGTTGACCTATTCCAATGAACCGGCAGAAACCAGGAAATGAGCAAAAAGAAAACCGAGAATAACAAAAGCACTGGGAATACATAAATATAGGCATAATTACAAGGTTGCGAAATTGAGTATTAACTTTTAATGCGAACATGGATTATAAACAATTTCATAATTTATGACTGTGGTTCTAAATGTAACTACGTAATGTGTGTGAGTTTGCAAATGGCCTATAGTGGAATTTTATTACAAAAGTTGTCATCCTTAACGTACGGATATAGGGTATTGTCATTTTATCTCGATTTATGTTGTGAGATGACACAAATAAATAAAGGTCTGAACTCCACTCTCTCGACAAGTACCCTCTGAAAGGATTTAGTTCCCTACTAATTTTTTTTCGCTAACATTACCAAATCTGCGGCCTTTTCTACCTTATATCAATGTCCTAAAGTCACATACACATCACATTCATTGACATCAATTTTACTTTCTAAGTCATAGTCGACGACAAGAGATCGAATAAAACATGTTGTGCGCATTGCTTTTTGGGGTTTTTTTTTAAAGGATTATTAGTAACTCCTTAGTAAAAGTACTTTATACTGAAATGTAAAATAGAAACATATTTTTTCCGTGCAAACAGTGTTGATCGTACGATTGCATCTCGCCTTGACCACTTGTCAGCGCAGCAGCGCCACTCTTTAAGTACTTATCGTCCGCTCTAACGAGACCAATCACAACCCTGGCCTCAAGAAGCGTTGGCCAACGAGGCGTATATAAATAGTGCGCAGATAAGCGAAAAATCGATTCCATTCCTCAACCGTTCATTCAGTTGAATCTATTTTTGAACATGGCTCGTACAAACCACAGCGAGCTCGTAAGTCTACCGGATGAAAGGCTCCTCGCAAGCAGTGGCACCAAGCGGCTCATCACACACATCAGCTCCTGCTTTTAACCCGCTGGCGTGAAGAAACCTCATCGTTACAGACCTTGTACCGTCGCTCTACGTGAGATTCGCCGTTACCATAAGAGTAAACGGAGCTCCTCATACGCAGTTAAACCTTCCGCGGCCAGCGTCTGCTTCGTGAAATTGCTCAAGACTGTAAGACGCTCAACTGCGCTTTCAAAGCTCTGCCGAATGGCCCTGTCAGAAGACACATCGACGCCACCTTGTCGTCTTTGTTTCGAAGAGCACAAACTTGTGCGCATCCACGCCAAACGTGTCACCCTCATGCCTAAGGACATCCAGCCTATCACGCCGCATCGTGGCGACGGCATAGTGGAATTGCCCAAGTCCAAACAAACGGCTCTTGTCAGAGCCACCACAACTTCCAAAGAGATATAAATAGTCGGTGTCATTGTATCCCACCCCCCTCCAATAATCAATGCGAAAAAAAAAGCCATCATCAACAAAACAAAAATCATTAGCGTACTAGGTGTCTAAAATACTTGGTCTTTGTGGTCAATCTATGATTTGTTATATGTATCATATGAAACATGTTCTGAATGAAAATAAAGTGAACTGAAATGAAACGAATGAAATGGTGCCGTGGTCTCCTTTATTATCATAAACGGGGTAAACGGGGTCGAAAAGGCCAATTGTGGAAAGCCCCTTTACGTCCTTGGTATTCAATTGAAATACATGCATATGCCAAACAAAACAACACTACATTGGGGGCAATTTATAAACTAAGTAGACAATGCTGGAAGATAGAGGCTTTAAATCAACGTTCAGTGATGGTACACATGCTATCGCAATGGATCGGCATTTTATTTTTTGCATAGTCGTTCACGATTGGCGTGTTTCATTACGCTCTTCTTGTGAACGTTAAAAATTGCTTTGATCGCTTCATTTGGAGCGAACTCGAGCTCTCTTTTGTAGATACCACATTTTATACGAACTTGAAAATAACAGCATTCATCATGAAATATCTTGCAACGCGTTATTAGCAAAAGTAGGAAAACTAAGACACCTTACGCTTTTCTAATATTAAATTATAATTTCGTGGTTTTATTCAGTCACAGCAGAAAAAAAAATACCGAGAAGTGTACCCGCTTGAAATGTTAGCTTGCCCGACTTCCACTTGTGACTAGTAACGTTGTGGAATAAAAAAAACTACATGTTTGCAGAAAAAGGTCATTTTGATGAGCCATGAAAGCACACTTAACTTGTTGTGGAAATGGATGTAAATAAACATCACGACAATCCGGTGGAATTTCACACACGTCCGCGAAACAGGTTGAAAGCCGAACCCCGCTGACGTCGGGGTTATTTCTGATTTGTATTTAATACGTGCATATCCGTAATAAACGTTCGTAAGTCATGGCTTCTCCTAAGAAGAAAACTTTTGAAGAAGACTGCCAATCCGCGAGCTCACCCGTCTTGTCCAAGATGTTACACGAAGCTGTGATTGCCTTGAAAGAGAAGAAGGTTCCTCTCTGCAGCGAATCAAAAAGTATTCGCCGCCAACTAACAAGTGCGACGTTGACAACTTAACATGGGCTCCCATCAAGGAACGCTCTCAAGTCCGGTGTAGCCAAGGAAACCCTGGTGCAGGTCACAGGGAAGGTGCCATTGGATCCTTCAAAAAGGGCACCAAGAAATCTGATGCAGAGAAAGAAAGGCAAAAAGGCAAAGGCATAGCCGCAGAGAAGGTCAGTAGCAGAAGAAAGCATAAGGAAAAAAGAGAGTCAAAGCCAAGGCAAAGAAGGCCGCACAGTTAAAAGCTAAAAAGGAAGCAGATAAGGCTAAGAAGGCGCCCGAGGAAAACAAGCAAGAAAACTACGAAACCTAAGAAGAGGGTCAAGAAATCCAGCACGAAGCGAACGCCCAAAAGACTTAAACCAAGGAAGGCAGCACCGACGAAGAAAGCCGCGAAGCCAAAGAACGGCACCGAAGAAGAAGTAAAATTTGGCTTCAAACCAACGCTCTTTTCAGGCCAACCCAAATCTTCCAAAATGAGAATTTGTCCCGAGTGTCTTGTAGTGTTTCATTTACCAAACCCCCCGCCCCTCCCACACTTACTTTTGCAATTTTATATTTAATCTGATGTTACTATAGCGCAATAACTGTATATTATATGTTTGATCGGTGCATAGGACATGAAAATGAATGAATGTTTGTAAATGTCGTTGAATTAGTGTAAAATGGTTTTTGTTTTAAATTGATATAGCAGGATAATGATAGTTTACGAAATAAGGATTGATATTTGGAAGACATTATTCCCATATGTTTAGATGTGTTTAAAAGTAAGTAATGCATCAGATAGTGGAGAATAATCGAACTTACATGTGCATGTTATGCACAAGATTTCATTTAGTCAGCAAAGACAATATACTTTAGGAAGGGCGTTCTTTGCGACCGTTTAGATTTGCATAATATCAACTAACTCCAAGAAAATACATAATAAGAGTGAATGAAAAATTCACGACCACGATAAATATATAATTTACTGGCCTATAAATGGGGCGGTCTACATTATAGTCCGTCTGTGTTTGTATAAAATATGTTTTTGTTCTTTTGTCTCTTTAAAAACTCTTTGGCGTTTTCCCAATTTTTCGTTTTAATTCACTTTTTACTTGTGTAATTTTGCTTATAAATCTAAATCTGACCTGCGTCGTGTGCTGTTGCTTGTTTACTAAAACACTGCTTGCAAAATTGTCTGCTGGCCTACCTACGTTAAAAGTACATCTCTTAATAGTCTCTTGATGGCTATTTCAAATTGCCTCAACCACATACCTATATTTTATGATTACTCTTTTTGTTTTATATTAATTTTTTTCTCTCACATTTGCCTAATGATTACGTAGTTATTTTGAATGTCAACACAAATCGTACTCTTTTTTTGGAAGTTTGGGTGGCTCTGAAAGAGCCGTTTGTTTTGAAAGCCATGATCTTACTTGGCCTTGGCGGCTTTTTTGGGGAGTAGCACCGCCCTGGATGTTGGGCAGTACCCCACCTTGAGCAATGGTTACACCGCTGAGGAGTTTGTTCACTCTCGTCATTGCGGATTGCGATTGGCAGAGTGTCCGAGATTGATCCTGGTCTTCTTATTGTCTCGAGCAGCGTGCCGGCCAACTCCAGAATTTCAGCAGCCAGATATCCCATGACGCGGCCAAGTTATACAGTGGCCCCGGCACCAACGCGCTCGGCATATTTGCCTTGGCGCAAGAAACGATGCACACGACCGACAGGAAATTGCAGCCCAGCTCCTGCGGATCTGCTCTTGGCCTTAGCTCTTTCCTTTCCTCTTTACCACGTCAGACATGATTTATTTTTGAATTTTGTACGATGATACAGACCAAAACTCAGAGAATGAAGGATTGCTAAATCAGCGGCGATCTGCTGATAAACCCCACTCCCTAGGATCCCTGAAATTACAATGCTACGCACGGACCAATCACCAGCAGGTCGATATACCGTGAGGTGTTGTTTGACCGTCTCTCGCTACTCCTCTCAGGATCCCTACTTTTGCATACAGTGTCATATAATATCTGCAACGGGTTCGCCTACCCGTCACTTTTGAGTTAGTATCTCAAACTGTAATCAATTGAACAATGGGATCCTATGAGTGGTAAAGGTGCGAAAAAGGCAGGTATGGCCAAGGGCCCGCCAGCTGGAGCAGGAAAACGCAAGACGCCGAAAGAAAGTACGCATCTATCTCTACAATGTAGTGAAGCAAGGTGTTCATCCGATACTGTATATCAAGCCATGCCATGAGCATCATGAACAATTTCGTCAACGATATCTTCGGGCGTATTGCCGGCGAAGCTTCCCGGCTGTCCAGTTACAACAAAAGTTCAACTATCGTAGCCGCGAGACAGACTGCTGTTCGTCTGATTCTTCACGGTGAGCTTGCCAGCACGCCGTGAGCGAAGGTACCAGGCTGTCACCAAGCACTACCTCCAGTAGTTTTTGCGGGCTGGCATGTTAACAAACGGCTCTTTCCAGAGCCCCTATCTTCCAAAAAGAGATGTTGCGCAATGTGTACAATTATCCCCATAACTCGAAATGGACTGAAAAACATAAGAAACAAGTAGTCTAAATAAGTATAACTTATGAACAAGTTATACAAAACAAATATAGACACAAAATACATACAACTGCCTGCGTTGCTTTCAATTACGTGTAAGAGCACGCAGACAGACACAAATCAAGCAAATATATTATGAACGTCATCGCCTCAGCGGTGGATAACAATACGCAGGCCAGATTAAAATATGATCTAAAAGGTGAGAAATGTTGGCATATAGAGTAACTTCAGTAAGGAACGAAGTAAACACTCTAGAGGAAAACAAAATCACACCCGCCCGTTTGCAAGGAAAAACAATCCCACGAAAGAATCGGTAACAGATATAACATCCCAAGTAGATTCGACTTGTCATAGTTGTAAATAGGAGTCGCCATTCTTGTTTTCTTTTCTTTGTTTTGCCGCGAGAAAGAAAGCTGCCTCTTCTGTTCGTTCACAAACAAACAAGATGAGGCTAACTATTGGAGCCAGCTGCCTGGCAAGAAAAAAAACTCTCGAGGCGTGCATGTTGCCTTGTGTCAATTGCGAAAAAATCTCGCTTAAATGAACCCTTTATTGCTGTGTGATAACGCTTTTAAGCTTTGCCCAAGTTCAATATATTAACATAACATGTCATCATTAAAATTTTTACTTCCCGTGATTTTTTTTTTTTTTTTTTGATGGTTCTTCTGGTCGTCGCAAAGTGTAAAACCTGAGAGGAGTTGGGCGTGCATAAACAACTCTGTACTAAATTAAATTTTAACGCCAACGTTGCGTCTCTACTAAGGCGTAGCGAATCTCATTATGGAGAGGAGTTTGCGAAACCCCTCTTCGACGTGTACAAATCTCCTCGGAGGTCCCGCAAGAGAGGGTATAAGCGGTCAAGCCGGTCAGGTTATTATCGTCAATCGCTGAGTAAAGAAAAGTAATAATGTCTGGACGTGGCAAAGGCGGGAAAGGACTTGGAAAGGGAGGCGCCGCGTCACCGCAAAGGTTTGCGTGATAACATCCATTTATAACTAAACCCTATGTTCGGCCGTCTGGCTCGTCGTGGTGGGGTTAAGATCTACGAAGAGACTCGTTGTGTTTTGAAAGTCTTCCTTGAGAACGTCATTCGTGATGCAGTCACATACTGCGAGCACTCTAAAAGGAAAACGTTCACTGCCATGGACTTTTTTGTATGCCCTGAAACGTCAGGTTCGCACTCTGTACTGCTTTGGTGGTTAGGTGCTTTAACCTGCTCAACCGTTTAATTCATATATATAAACGGCTCTTTTCAGAGCCACCTATCTTCCAAAAAGAGAATTACACCCGGTTCAATTCATAAATTATAACGAAAATGAGTAGTAGTACTTAAGTACAAGTTTTGTAGACCACTATTATATTAAACCTGTGTTTTAATACTGTAACATAAGAAATAAGCGCGTGCAGTAACATGCTCAACCAAAGTTGTTTGAACCATATCACAACGGTACATTACAAAAAGCAAAAGCTTGCTGCAAACACGAAAAAACTAAAGATGATATTTGCAATATATTCATTGAAAAAAGAATGTACGAAACAACAATTTTTTAACAAGCATGCATAATATGTCCCTATACTATTTCAGTTGACCTATATCCAATGAACGGCAGAAACCAGGAAAATTGGAGCAAAGAACAACCGAGAATAACAAAGCACGGGAATACATAAAACTAGGCATTAATAAAGGTTGCGAATTGAGTATTAAACTTTTAAATGCGAACATTTGATTTATAACATTTAATAATTATGAACTGTGGTGCTAAATGTAAACTACGTAAAGTGGTTGAGTTTGGCAAATGGCCTGATATGTGGAATTTTATTCAAGTTTGTCTCCTTAACGTACGAATATAGGGTATTGTCATTTTATCGTCGCATTTATGTTGTGAAGATGACCCAAATAATAAAGTATAACTCCACTCTCGACCAAGTACCCTCTGAATGAATGTAGTTCCTACTATTGTTTCGCTAAAATCACCTAATCTGCCGCCTTTTCTACCTTATATCAATGCAGAGTTCACAGCTTTCATTGAACATCAATTTTACTCTCTAAGTCCAAATAGTCGACAAGATTTCGAAAAATCATGTTGCGCATTGCTTTTTGGGGTTTTTTTTTAAAGGAGATATTTAAGTAACTCCTGAGTAAAAGTACTTTATACTGAAATGTCAAATATAAACATATTTTTCCGTGAAACAGTGTTGATAGTAAATATTGCATACGCCATGTACCAGCAATTGCAGCGCCACTCCTGAATGGGGTACTTATCGATCCGCCTACGTCGACCAATCACAACCCGTGCTCCAGAAGCGTTGGCCAACGAGGGCGTATATAAATAGAGCACAGATACTGCGAAAAATTCATTCATCATCCGGTCATTCAGTTGAATATATTTTTTTGAAAATGGC
>JAMKCH010084100.1:0-12280 GCA_023653785.1 Ophioderma brevispina
ACACAAATCGACAATGTAACAGGGGAAGGGAGGAAAAAAAGTCCCCCTGGGTCGAGTCGTAGTTGGTAGTGATTATATAGAGCGACTATTAATAAATAGCCCATCATTTTACGAATCCACAATGTAACAGGGGCAAAACAAGTAGACTAAAAGTGGTAGTGTAGAGCGTTGGTGGATTAAATGTGTGTAAAGCAGCCATAATTCTTTGAGAAAGGGCTCAGACACAGCTTGCTCCAATGTGTTGGGTGTATTGGGCGGGGGATGCATGAAATGCACGTTTTTTTTTTTCGTACAAAAATCAAGCACAAAAATAAATTCTTTTTAGAAAATGGCAACACTGATGCAACCATTTCCCTGGGGGAAAAAAGTGGTACATTGCCAAAGTACTTGTGCTATTCAAAGTGTGAACCATTACTTTTATGCATACCATATTCCAACGCAATGTCGTTCTTTAGATTTAGAAACGTCTCCAGCACAAATTTGGAATGGACTTTGCCCCCCCATTCCCGGCAAGATGGTCACTAATCCGAAAGGTGGAAGGACCTCTATTACATTTTCAACAGTTAAAGCATTTTTTTCAGATGCATTGCAAGAAATTAGTCCACCCAAGATGTTGTATCCTTAAGCCAAAACAGGCGAGTGGTGTGGAACCCAAAGAGGGAGCTTCGCCCGAGGGCTTCAGCAAAGATTTAGCCAACTCTTCCAAGTACTACGAAGGCGATTCAAGCTTCCAGTCTTCAAGCTCCGCGATCGGCTCGTTCTCTCCAACAAATCCTTTCTTTCCAAGTTCGCAAGCAGACGGATCCGGAGTCACCCCGTTTCGTTCCAACGATGCGATATCATCTCCAGGAGTATGGTTGCAAGCAAAGTATTCTTACCCAGGAGGAGGGGACAGAAAATTGCATTGTATTGATCTATTACCTAACATAGATTAGCTGCAATACAGTAAATGATTGAATCCTTTATTCGTCCCGGGGAGCCAGTTACCACATCCTTCGCCGTTGAGTCGTGTCGTTGCCTGCCTGTAACCTATGGGAAAGTTTTTCATAAAAGCTACAATCAGTCATGTTCCCCAAATTCAAAATGCCCATTTTGTTTCTCATTAAAATTGCTAGTGTTAGGCATATCACACCTTCTTATATACTGTTCTACATGTATGTGAAAACAGACACCCAAGAATTTTTTTAAAGCGGTCTTGAAGATGTCATTAATTCATTATAAGACGGTTCTAGACCAAACCAAAAGTTGGATCTCGATTTTAAGCAAATACGGTTGTGTGTGTTACGCTAGCCACTTACAGGGGGTCTTTTTACTCAACATTTCAATACTACACCAGTGAAAAAAAAGCACTTTGATGAAAAAATAGGGGCGCGATTGGTTTACATGTCAAGAAATCGTGGATAGTGGCTTAATGGAGAAAATATTTCAATAACCAAAGGGAGGGGGGAACAAAGTAGACGGGAGGTGGACCAGTGATCACCATCTGCGCTTTTCATGCTTCCCTCCCTAATACCAAACTAGTTTCTCCCCCCCCATCTCCACTGTAATTGTGCGTGACACGGACAGTAAGATAGAAGGAGGAAGAAAATTGGGAATATTTGGGGGGAAGGGAAAATTGTATAGTTTTGACCGTGTTTTAAGCTGATTTATGATTTTTGATTTTTGCATACAAGAATTGTCCCAGGAGGAAAATCCCTATAAATTTAGTGAACAGGTCGGTAATATAAAAACTTCACCGGGAAAAGTCGGGCCGATTTCCGAGGATAAAAAAACACACTTGCATTTGATATTTGTCGATGTTCAACAGATTCAGAGCAAGATTTCTTCCGCCCAACCCCACGGCCAACACCCAAAAAGTGTTTAAAATCAGTTTTAAAAATATCAGATGGAGTAGGACACCCACCAGCATTGCCATAGCTCCAGTGCATGTTCAACAGACTTTGAACAGAAGTCTACAGGACCTTTTGCCAAATTGGCATAGTTGGATAAACAAAGGTCGTAGTAATTTTGCTATACTAGCGGAGATATCAAATGAGACTCTGTGGATCAGGTGCAAAGATGATACTACAAAGAGGTAAGGGTCGTGCTCTATCGATGGCCAGAAAACCGCCATGAAACAGAAACCGAGGGATACTTAAATAAAATTAATTCCCCTGTTGACTCACTTTGACGTCGCATTTAACCTAAAGTTTAATTAACTAGTATCAGTTCAATCATATGGAAATAAGCAGGTTACACATTGTACAAGGGTCTGGTACATCGGTAATTACCGTCCCATCTCTCTTATATTGTGAGTGATGAAATAATTGAAGGATTGTTGGGATCAATTTCTGAGTGATTTACCCCACAATGTGTTTTAAGTGAACAGGCAGCTTCAGACCCATAAAACGCCAATCTTATACAATCCTTCTGGCCGGTATCCGACACATCTTGAAAAATTGGATGCTGGTCATCTTGGCGGTGCCGTATTCTGCGACCTCAAGAAGGAAATTGACCACGGTTTGCCATCCCATTCTTATGAAGGGCACAGAGGTCAACGTCCATGGCATCAATGGGGCTGATCGGGTTACCCCCTACTTTCTTAAGCAAGCATTGAGACACTCAAAACTATTTCCTTATTTGAATTATTAGCTCACAAATATTTGCACCATTTTTTATAATTAGCAACAACTGTGTGTAGCTCAGGGCTAACATGGAAATCAAGTTAAGCAGTCTTTATTAAAAATTAATTGTTGTTTTCTTATTAAAAATGATCATATTCATAATTTAATGAAAATCAAAGTTAACACTGCTATTTTCTTCAATATGTGAAGAAACTTATGTCCTTCAAATCCTAAAATGGTGAGCGCGGCACGGTGTGTGACAAGTAATTATCACATCATAACTTTTGAAGAAGAAAGAAGTCTAACCATTTATTTGAATAACCGAAGATGATATTAAAACTGGCTGTTGCGAAATATGAAAATTGACATGGGACAGTGGTTTTCTAGTAAGAACACTTCTTGTCTGTTTGGTCACGTGTGTGACTACCAAAGGCAATTAAATTAGTTGGTTAATTACTGTCTAATCCTAAAAATTTTTATAATTTTTTCAACATATTTTAAAAATTGAAGTCCACGCAATACTTAGGCACTATTTCAAACAACAATTAATAGCTATTCAATATAAAAACTAAAGAAGGCAAAATGGTGTAATAATCTCCAACTTTTTATCCCAAACGTATGAACACGTCCTTTCTTGCAAATGAGGGTGCTTTGGGTTGAACATATTGTTTGAAAAGATCATGCAGGGAACTTGAAAATGATGGTTAACGTGTAATGTAAACCGAAATTTGCCAAAAGCATAACTTCATTTTTTTATCAAAAAGGTTTTAATTTTTTGAAGAATGGCCCTAATAAGGCTTATAGTTGTGACCTCAACCACATCTCCTCCAATGAACACATACCCAACATTCATGAGCTTCCTAATAGGAATAAAAAACAGACTATAATCTGTTAATTCCTCTACTCACCTCTTACTCACGAGTTTTGCTAACTCTCCCTTTGGATGTGCACCATATTACATCCACCTCACAACGAAATACGGCAAACCCGGCTACATGCCAAAATAATTTATTAAAGATCTCAACAAGTACGCAAAAGACAAATTCGATTGTGATAAGAGGTGAAATTTCTGGAGTGCACGTGGTTCAGTTTTAAATATGATGCCGAGTAAAAATGAACATTTTTCAAAGTTGCCATTTAGTTTTTTTACGGTGTAAAAAGGAGAATAGTCCGCTGGAGGGGGGGGCCCATAGTCGGGCTATAGACTAACGGAATAAAGCGTGAAACTATGTTGCGTGAGGAGTCAACTGAATAGAGTGTCCTATATTCTTTACCAGTTGTAGGTGGACTATTATCCGGCGGACAATAAAAACTTCTACACCTATTGTAACATTATTGTAAATTTATACTATTTGCATGCTAGTAGGCCATTGTTTGGTAAAGATTATTCAGTTGTCAAGATTGAAATGTATTAGGTCAATGTTATATGACAAGTGACAAATGGGCCAACTACAAATAATGTTCACTGCGTAGAAGTTGAAAAGCGAGAGGAGATGGGATGTTTATCTTAAGAATTATATCTCATGTGAAGTCGTTGGAGACGTCGTCGTTGAATGAGTGGGAGGAGTACAACATGGGCAACGGTGGCCCACCGAAGGAAAGCCTGGACCTAATTTCGCCTTCAGGTTATTCCTTACACAGGCGCCATAGGGACCAGGCTTCTATCTTATGGTGATAAAACTCAAATCGGGCTAGGGTTATTTGAAGATGAAGGAATAGAGAAAATGGATTTGGATGTGCTAAAAATCTTAGTAATCAGATGTTAACCCACAATGGAGAATTATGGGAATCCCCTCAAGATTGAAATTAATAATCAAATCAAAGGGACACTACCTGTAGGGGGACTATTCGAATCTCATTCATGTGGGGGGGGGGGGGTAGCTATACGTAGAACAGCGTTGCCTGGATGGGGCAATGAAGGAGACCTGTTGAATTACTAAGCTACTCGACTCTAATAAAAGAAGCCATATTACGTTGCAATAAAGCCTGAAAGTTGGAAAAAAAGGTGTTGGTGATGAATCTTGTGTGAAGTCAGTCTTAACATCTCTCAAAATAAGCCTGAGTAAGTTTTAAAGTGCAATTTTTAAAGTCTCCCAGTCAGTGATCCCCATAAAAAAACTGAAAAAACATTTTACTCTGTAGAAACTACCTTAAAATGGAAAATAAGGACGGGGAAATCCCTGATAGCTTTTTCATATGAAAATATTGTAAGAAAGTTAGAAAATTAGTATAAAAATTATGAAGCCACATTCATGTAGTTAGCATTTTGACATGTCCAAATTTGACTCTTATGAGAAAACGCGTACTTATCGCTGTACAAAATGTAGGACCACCGTGCTCCACAAATTGAAAAATATCTTTATTTATGAGTTTTAGATTTTCTGTGTATTGGGGGGAAATCACTGATTGTCTTAAAACGATTTGCTCAAGTGAACGTTGTATGATTTCAAACAATAATGGCCTATAATGTGCTAATGTGCAATTCATTTCCACGAACCTATTAACTTCTCAATTAGTGCCATGGATTAAGATCCATTAATTTACTGAGATGGGTATTAACGCCAAGGTTACTTACCATCAGGCATCAAGGCTGACTTCATCTCCTTGCTCTAAAGCAAGTATACACTGGACTGTATAACGCCAGGTTATGTTTGAGTTGGCGTACCTTCTGCTTTATTTGTCCATTACTCTCAATATATATTCAATATTATGCCATTTCGCCAATATTGAATGAATAAAGATAATAAAGACGAACTGGGCATGTGAAAATCCCCGCAGATGGTTAAATCATCCCGATATCGACGTCCTCCTCCTGAAATGTTATCGTCTGGATTCAGAGTGACATAATCCTGTCTATACGAAAGAAAAGGGCTGACATTTGGATGCACTCGGGCTTCAACCTTTCTCACTTTGATCTGGTTGACCGTTGCTCAACTCTTGACCTTTGACCCCGGCGGTACCGTGTAATCCGTGCTCACTTTGGACAGTGTGCCCAGGGGGAACCTCTGTTCCTGAAAATCGACGCCAAAATGCAAAAGGTTTGGGCCATTAAGCATTACGTCTAGAGATATCAACCAAAAATGTAACTGCTGTCATAAGTTGGAATAAAATATTTGTTACCACTTTTTATGGAATGATTCTTACAGTGTGAGTTTATAATGATATCGAGGGGGTATATCGCCACCCTCCTTGAATGATCAGTCTCTTCCGAACATTATCACCACGAAACTTAGTCACGATTAACCTTTTACGAACTGTGTTCTTAGCCTCCAAGGAAAAGGGTATTTGAAATGCAGATTTAAGGATTTTGTTAAAGTTTTTCACATCAGTATTTTTACATATCCACGTTTTTGGGTGATTTCATGAATCGAAATTTTCAATAGTAACCGTTTTTAAGCAAGCGTCACAACATCGGAGTATGGCCACCTCTGGCATGCATCAGTGCGTCAGACGTCACGGCACTGTCCACAAGGTTGTTTTGATGGCATAGGCAGGGTCCACTTATCGGTAGAGGCTGACGCTAACTCCCCAAGTCAAACTCGCATCTCAAAATGGTGCAAAAGGATGCAGAATGGATGAAAAGTGGATACAGAGGATGCGGAAGATGAAAAATGGAGGTCAAGCAGGCCAAAGCTTGCAAATGATGTATACTGGATGCCAAATTTGTGGATTAAGCGTGCTGAACATGAAAACAGGATGCCCAAATGGATGTGAAAACTGGGATGTCGAGGATGCAAAAGATGAAAAATGGATGCCAAAACATACAAAAGAGGCAAAATGGATGCCAATGTCGTAAAAAAGTGATGGCAAAAGCACTGAAAATGGATGCTTCAGGAAAATTAAAAGGATGCCAGCTGAGATTGAAAATGTGACGGAACATGAGTCTGGCTGTAGATGTGGATGCCAACGCCATTCGAGGATGCCAAGCCCCAGGGACACTACAAGCCAAAAATTAGGGATGAAATTGAAATGCAATTTGGATGCCAGTAATGGATGCAAAATGACTGCTCGAAGAGTGCAAATATGGATGCAAATGAATGCCACGGGATGCCAAACGGATGTGAATTGGATGCCTAAACGGCTGCAATGGATGAGAAATGGATGAAAAGTCAATGCCCAAAAGGAAAAAAGTGGATGCAAAATGACGAAATATGCAAATGAGCGGCATATAGCAAGCTTCTAGGAACATGCATTGGTCATGCATTGTTCATGTGATAGGTGCAGTCAAAAGGATGCAACTATTTGAAACTAAAACGTCATTCTTCTTGGAGCCAAGATATGCCCTGTTACATTTACATGTGCTCTTCATTTCCATGGATGAATTCTCCTTGCTTGCAGCAGATATAGATGATTGCTGAGAGTATTTGTGTTTCGGAGTTTTGGGGACGTATCGGATATATTAGAAAGTTACAGGGATCATGTCATATTACTAGATCAACTTAAACAAATGGAGCGCTGTTTTAATATGTGCAGTAGTCAAGCTGTCAAATTTTGCCCAAAGGGCATGCGTAAAGAAAGGCCAACCATTTGGCCCAGGTGGGGCAACTAGGTTACTACTTTAGTGACCCTACTTTAGGTTTCATGCAAAATATACCTTTGATCTAGCCTAGTCAGAATTTTGGATCATGATGCATTAACTAAGTCTAGAGCTAGCTAGTATAAAGAACCAGTTGCTAAAACAAATCCACTACAGGCTAGGCCAGTTGCTAGGCTAGCTATAGTGAACTCGATGTTTGAATGGACTAGGCCTATTATGTCAACTGGAGCATTAAATTGGCCTTTGGTTATTAGGGCCTGGGTTGATTAGGCTATAGGGCTATATTACAGTAGCATCAGCATCTCGCCTTAGTGCCACATACATCAACGATTATTATTTATGACCTCAAGTGCTAGAGCTTTCAATTGAAGTTTGTACTGTTCTGGAAGTTAAAGGTACCATGGCCCGATCGCTAATTGCTTCTAGTCCCCAGGCACCCAGATTTTACCGGAAGTGAGTCAATTATTTTGGTATAGAAGAAAGCTACGATTTTTCTCATCTACCCGGTGAAATCTTAGGCCTAAAAGATGTTTGGTTTTGATGGATGAGCGCAAATGTGCCCCATTTTGGTCGACCAATATTATTTACACCACTTCTCTATGGGATTACAATCACGTTTTTAGCTTCACATCAAAACGGGTTGAAATATCGGCGCGAAACTTTACAGTACGGTTTTGGGGTGAAGGCCATTCTATAGAGGAAAAATTTATATACTTAATTCGGGCCACCCCCTTTAACGTTGCATGACATAACTTCTTTGAACTACAAACATTAATAGCAAACATCCATCATTGCATCAAAACTGTATGCTTCATTAAAACTTCCATGGTGACCCCGCTGGAAATGCAACGATCATGTAATGTGGCCACATTATGATTTTTCGCCATCTGTTGGGACCATCCTTGGCCGAGCTCATTATCTTCAATCAATATATGATTGCAACAAAGAAGCAAATAGCATACTGTAAAATCTGGGGTTACTGGGGATGAGGCTTTGTGATTGGGTCTGACCATGCAGAGCTCCTAAATAATTCGGATAGGACAATCAATGAAGCGAGAATACTGCATGAAATCAGCTACGTCATAGTAAGACGTATGCTAACATGAATTAGGAGACTTATGAAATGGCCTCTGGTGGCTCAGCCTATGAAAGTCTATGGGCATTTTGTAACAGCAACCTGTTCTGTACATACAATTATGGCCTCGCTGTTTATTACATTTAGCATCTATTTGGATAGGGATCATCAAAGGATGAATAACGCAATAGCAAATGTCAATCATTTTGAGATGCCACTGACAGAGATGCCGTGCAGATCATTGACATATTTCGGGCAATTTTTTGCATCCACTTTTATACCACTTGGCATCCCTGTTCTACTCCAGGTTTTAGCCAGTGTAGACTCCATTTCTCATCCATTGGCAGTCCATTTTCTTGTCCACTTTTCATCCATTTTTCTATCCCGTGCTCATCAAGTTGTCATCACACCTTTTCATCTTTTGGCTTGGATCCTATTGAGGTAAATTTTGGCACCAACGGCACCTATTTCCTATCTGGCATCTTTTTCGAGAGGATGGCCGCTCATTTTGCATAATTGTCAGTTTGCACTCCACTTTTTAGCCTTTTTGCATTGGATTGTCTATCCATTTTATCATCCTCCATTGGGCATCGTTTTTAGCATCCAATTCACATCACATTGGCATCCATTTGCATTTCATTTGGCATTCATGTTTGCATTCTATTCAAGAATTATTTTGCATCCATTAACTGGCAATCCAATTGGCATTCAATTTTCATCCCCTAATTTTGGTGGGTTCCGTTAGTGTTTGAGAAAGGTTGTCCCAGTACTTGATGGCTCTGCTTAGGGCATCACGCATGTCGATAGGGGTCAATCAGGGGAGCAAACAGGCCATGGTATCTGCTCCACCCCTCTACTCCAAGAAAATTATCTAACTACAGCGGCCCGGGGCGTGACATTGTAGTCCTTGCAGCCGAAAACTGTTTACATAAACCCTTCTTGCCTTTGGAAGACAGTTGGTTTTCCCGACGTCCAGGTACGGCGGCGCTTCAGTTTCCATCTGGCCACCACCAGTTGTGTTTTCTTCCAAAGAATACCGGCCCATACCACCATTGAGCCGCCACCACCTTGGAATACAGTCATCTCGGATGTTCTCACCACGTAATCGACAAACTCTTTGTCTTCCATCTGATGTCAAGGATGTGGCGGCGCTCGCCAATAAACACAACATTTCGCCCAGTGTATAGCTGTAATATTCGTGCTCCTAAGCCCAGTGAAGTCGATTAAATCTGTGGTGAACGGTTGAGCGTGGACTTTGGTCATTGGTCGGTAACCGTTTTGAAGCAATCTCCGATTTAAAGTTTGGAGGCAAACATTGATTCCATAGTAAGATACTCTAAAATTAATAATGGGCAATTGCTACCGTGTGAAAGCAGATATAATCCGGTGGGAGCCATAGTCCGGGTTCCCATAGAAGATAACGGAATAAAGCGTGAAATAATGTTGCGCTAAGAGTCAACAGAATCGGATTGCCGATTTGTTCACCATGTTCCGGACATGAGTAGCCGGACAATGATTAATTCACAACGAGTATCCGAGCAAGCGACCTCATGGCGCTTCTCTGCCACAACAATCCAAAATAAGAAAAATGGAGTAAAATATATGAAAATACTAATAAGAGTGGAAATATATACCAAGAAAAGAGTCACATTGTAAGTATAATGCAGTTCGAGAGTTCAACCAAAGCTTCTGATTACCAAATAGTCTTAAGTTTCTTAAAGAATATTATCGTGCCTGAGTGTTTCACATAGTCAGGGAAACTATTCCACAACTTTGGGGCTGAGCCGAAAATCGCGGTCCCCATTGATGTGTCGCAGATTTTTCTAAAGAAGTCCTGCTTCGTAGACCACGATGCCCTTGTAACTTATGGTTGCACTAGTTCTGTTAAGTAAACAAGGGGCCATTTGGCAAGATCTTGAAAACAATAAGGCACATTTGTATTTCAATCTCTGCTCTCTGCAAGCCAGTGTAGGCAGCTAACACGGGGGTTATATGATCGTTTTTCTTGGTATGTGTGATAATCCGGCAGCTATATCTTTAACCGTGAGAGTTGTGAGTTAGTAATTCCATAGAGAAGTGAATTGCTGGAGTCAAGTCTGGATGTGACAAATGCATGAATGATAGTTTCAGCTGCGTCCCTTGTTAAGCTGCGTCCCTTGTTAAATGTTTCCGGATTTTGCCAATATTTTGGATTGAGCAGAAGGCAGCTTTTGATACTGCTGTCACACGAGTCCATTGTTAAATTTGAATCAAACATAACCCCCAGGTTCCGAACATTAGTAGCTGGTGCAATGTAAGAATCTCCCACTCTAACATGTTGAACATTGACCTTTGCGATTTGCTGCTTAGATCCGAGTATCATAAATTCTGTCTTAGAGTCATTCAGCTTACGGAAATTTTTATTCATCCATGTTCTGATATCATCGACGCAGCTTTCAATTCTCTGAAGTGCAGAGTCAACATCTGCCTGCACAGGTTTACAGATACATAAATCTGCGAATCATCTGCATAGAAGTGATAGTTCAGTTGATGCCGACGAATGATGTCTCCCAGTGGCAGAGTGTAAATGGGAAAGAGTCCTGGTCCAACACATGAACCTTGTGGAAGTCCATACTTCATTTGAGCTAAATCGGAAGTCTCATCGTTGATGCAGATAGCTTGTGATCTTCCCGAGATGATTTAAACCAATCCAATGCAACACCACCAATACCAATTCTGTGCTGAAGACGTTGAAACAACACATCATGGTCTACGGTATCAAACGCCGCCGATAAATCAAGTAGGACTAGTAGTGTAATCGTTCCTTTGTCTGTGGCATGCAGCAGATCATTCTGTACTTTCAGAAGTGCAGTTTCCATGCTATGAAAAGCACAGTATGCAGACTGGTAATCCTCACCCAGATCATGTTGTTGTAGAAAGGGTACCAGTCTAGATAAAACCACACATTCCAATGTTTTGCCCAGAAACATCAAATTTGAGACTGGCCTATAGTAATTGAAAATGTTGCGGTCAAGGTTCTCTTTCTTTATAAGTGGTCTAACATGAGCGACTTTCAAACTCTCCGGGAAAACACCAGTTTGAGCGAGCTATTCACTATTTTGGTAATGATAGGCACGATTGCATTTGTTGTTTTCTTCAGAAGCGATGTCGGGATGGGGTCAAGCTCACAAGATTTTGTTGGAGCCTTGCGTATAATTGCCAGAATCTCATCCTCGGTAGCAGGTTCAAAAGATGTTAGTTGGTGAAGTGCTGTTTTTGGTTCGTCATATGACCAGTCATCCACAGGATCAAACTGTCCCGGATTTTCACAAAATTGGTTGGCAAGAGTTTTATCCAAGGCAGCATCAGGAAGGGGAGAAACTTGACGTCGATGTAGAAGCTGATCCGCAATTTGGAAAATTTGCTTTTGATCTTTAGCGTGCACTATAAACAAGTCGCTATAATATCTGCATTTTGCTTTTTGTATCAATGAATTTACCTTTTGCTTCTGTTGGGTGTATAACTGCCGATCAATTTCTAGGCGTGTCTGTCTCCATTTATGCTCTAATTGTCTACGCTTCCTTTTCTCCTCATAGATTTCAGTGTTATACCAAGAAGTGTTTGGACGAATCTTCACAGTTCGCGTCTTCTCAACAGATTGGCTTAGAACATCAGAGTAGCGATTAACCAGATCATTAAGATCGCAGCTTGACAAAGAATCAAAATCCGCGTCAGCGATATCAGAACAGAATCAATCAATATCAATACCGTGTAGATTCCGTGTTGTAATTGACTTAGTAGCAGTAGGTGGCTTTTTAAGAAATAGTCTACAATAACCGCAAAATGATCACTTGTGATACCATCAATGACATTCAGATCAGTGAAAGTTGGCAAGTCAGACACACGATTAATTAGTAAGTCTAGAGTGTGCCCATCTTTATGGGTGCACGTGGGTAATCCACATGTTGTTGAAGTCCACTGACTGTCAGAAAATTGATGAAATTTTTAGCCCTGTAGTGTCATAAGAAATTGAATTGTATGTTACCAATTTGTATGATAGCAATTTCTTTTAAAGTAATATTTTGA
>JAMKCH010084104.1:0-11506 GCA_023653785.1 Ophioderma brevispina
CCAGCCTATTGCGAAATCTGCACGGTCGACAAAAGAGGGATACTTTTTATTATTCCCTTCTGTCATGTTGACCCCTCTGATGATCACGAAACCTGGTTATAAAAACTGGTTTAAAAGTCTAATACTTTCTTTTCTACTTCTTTCACAGCAAATCTATAGGAAGCATCTGAACTTATGAAACAAGTTACGACTAAAAGTTCATTGACCGTTTATCAATTTTCTCATCCATCGAACTGAACACATCACAAATATGCTAAACTATATTTTTCTCCCTGATTCCCTGCGAGAGACGAACATTGACATCTTTTTCAACTTAGCAAATCGAACCATCTCATTATGTGACTGGTCTCTTTTAGATCTACGATGGCCTCCAAAGGGACCCCCCTTGGACAGTTTTTTGTTTTTTTGTAACCTCAAAATTCTTTAAAGAGATGTCGAAGAGATGCTAAAACGCAATGTTAGAATTTAGTTTTAATGGGAGGTGTGCATGTGTGAACCCGTGGAATCTGCTACACTTAGCCGAAATGCATGGCTCTCTACCAATGGACAGTTCATTAGCCCTTAACACTTACGTGCCCAAGGGGGGGGGGGGGGTTCCATAGTACCCACAATTTGGATTTTTTTTCGATTTCTTTCTCGGTTACGCCATCATTTTTTACAGGATTTTTGCTAATTGTCTGATTTATGAATACGCTTCTCTATACTAAAAAAAATTCATCCGCCCACGGCCTCATTAGAATAATTAGTTGGTCCCTAGGAACCCCCCCTGGGCACTAACGGAAGTGAAAAAAAACAAGATATTTATACTACTTAAAAATTAAAGTAATTAAATATCGGGATGTATTTGCTTAGATTATATACCTTAGGAGGCAATTAATTAAGAATTACTAATACTAAAATCAAATAACGTTATCGCTGATAGCACACAATTTTAATTTTTGTCATGACTGTGCTCTTAACCATGTGTAAGTCCTATTGGGAAAATAAGGTGATTTTTGAGTTCCTGAGAAAAATACAGGATGGTATAACTTTGGCTATAATTTTGCAATGATTATTTCAATTGGTTTTCTAGAGTAGATATAATGAATTATTGTTTTGGTTCAAAACCTTATATTGGAGTTGTGAGGATGGAAATGTGCGAACCACTCTTCTTCGGAGAGTGACAATTTCAATTGCCATAGGTCATAGGTCAAAGTTCGGATTTCATTTTATGTGGGTATGTGGTTCTTACGGGACCCCCATTTACTTGTGTTAGCGTCATCATGATCAAACTCAGGGAAAGTGGTTATCTGGGTTGGCCCTAGGAACCCCCCCCTAATTGGGGACACTAACGGAAGTTTTTTTAGCTGGCGCACTAAGGTATAATGGGACTATTCCAGAAAAAAATGCCCCCCCCCCCTATAGGAGGGCAAATTTTTTTGTTAACAAAAGATCTGCGCCTATCCTTTCATGAATTAGGTGAATTTCAGAAGCTACCTTCCGTAATACCAAGACATTCCAACATACCTTCTGCTAAAGTCCAGAATTCCTAGCACTACAATGTAAAAAACTTGGAATTCCCAGAGGAATATGGAAGGCGGGCATAGAGAGTGTTGAAAATGATTTTGTCCGGAATTTTACTCTGAAATCGCGTTTAAACACAGCGGGAATTCCGTCACCTCTAACCCTAAATGGCTGAAATTCCCACCCATATTAGAAATTTAAAATTCTGGAATTCAGCCTTTCAAAATGACAAAGAGTCTGGAATTCGGCGCACTCTATGGGCGCGGGCGCATTTTCTTCTGCGAATAGCCAATATGCTATGGGTATCATAAGTCATAGTAAAATAGCGGGCGCGGTATTGCTCAATACACATGGTAAAAAGAAAGTATTGAACTGTCGGACATTAAAAGAAAATGTTTGAGATTTTATTAGCCCTCATATGTGGAGAGAAATTTTATATCCTCAGAAAATACACCGCTATCCCTTTAAACTAGATGCATTATAAATATTATGTGAGCCGGCTCGTTAGCGCCTGTGGCATCGTACATGACATAATGCTTTCCAGCATTACTGTTTTGCGATTAAATAAATTAAAAGATTGAAACATTGTTTGATTTATTTTACTGCTTTTTGTAGAAAGGTGATGATATGGATGTGAATGGAAAACCAAAGCTTATTTCCATTGGTAGCATTTATGAGCGGGAGGGTGTTTGCAGGCAAGGCCATCTAATATATGCTATAATATAAACTGGTAACCAGTGAAGATTACATTACCTAATTATTAAATCCGAAAAAATAAAAGGGGTAACCCCTGGTTTATTTACAAGTTGCCCATGTTATGAGACGGTTACACCGTGTTATGTAAAAATAAATCGTGTAATGTAATACCGGACGTGTAATGTAATAAATGTTGACGTGTTATGCAATAAACGCGTAATGTAATAATAAAACATTTTTTTTAAAGGTAATAAAAAAACATTGACGCGGACGTAATAAAAATTTCGTGTAATGCTAATAAAAACAATTGACGCGTAATGTAATAAAAATTAACGCGTAGTAATAAACATGACAATATACTTCCGTTCAAATAATTTTTCAAGAGAAATGAAAATTTCTATTCACCCACGAGCCAATATTCAGCGGGTTTTACTCAACGTGCGCACACAAACACACTGATCAGGCATTTACAGGAGAACTTTATTCCACCGCACCGGTAGGTACTCTGGTTGTATTGAACTATGTGTATATGTTTTGGGCACTCGATCTCGTTGGTGTTGGATGGGAGAGTGGGGTCAGTGCTACCCTTCGACCCCTCTGAAACACTTTGCGGTGGATTTTTTTCAAAACTCCTGGTCATGGGTTAGCGGTACAGGAAACACCACAACCATACAACATAACTGGAAAAAATTAATCGACCGATTCGAAATGGCCGTCCAAAAAGCGACGGCCATTTATAAGCGCACAAATTCCACCCCCCCCCGAAAAATGGAAAAAAATGGCGTATATATAGGACACATGCTGAATGAATGCCCATTTAAATTGCGGAAATACAAATTTTAAAAATTAAGGCGGCCAAAAAAAGTGTGAATAGTGACACTAGTGACTTTATATGCCCTAATTAGCATAAAACGCCATGCGCCGATTTTTTCACCAAAATATGCGCCAACTGATATTTCGGCAAATGCATAAAATTTTGGTAAAATAATTTAGCCGAATTGGAAAAACAAATTGCCGGGTCCACATGGACCACTCTCACTTTACTTACCTTTACCATTGCTAAAAACCCCTTTCTGTAACATATTATATGTCAATGGTCATAGGCTGTTACACATCCGGCGTCCACTAACTCAGTGCTAGCTTTATCATCGCGCCTCGTTGCGCCAGTTCACTCCGCGACCACACAACATTGCGCAGTACTTTCTAATAAATCCGAATCTTAGTCATCGCAGCCCTGGTTCGTCGGAGGTGAAAACAACGTGTGTTTCTACGAAGCATTAAAGACTATTTCTTGCCGATTGTTCATACCATGCAAGTGAGTGAAAAGAATAGGCATATAAAATGTGCAGTTATCTAACTAGCAGGCTAGTTCGTTGCAAAGCAATGCCAAGGGGAATTTGATTCTTATTTTGTTTGATGAGCGCATGCATCAGATTGCTGCAAGTGTGGCAAAATTTATTTTTTCATTTATTTGCTGAAGAAAACGTTTTTCTTGAAATCTTGATAATTAAAAACAAAATTCAGTTGCTCAAAATATCCAAGCATCCCTTCCTGTGCATTTTAAACAGTTCCTGGGAGGCGGTACGCAGTTATACCTAAAATGAATTTCCTCCAGATTTTTGTCCCGGCTGGAGCTATAAAGACTTGGTTTTTTCAAAAAAGCGAAAATATTTTAGAAGTTTTGAAACAAAATAAACCTTTGCAAAAATCACGTTTTGTTATGTAAGCACTTGTAAACTTTGTTTTATGTAAACTATAAGGTAAGTCGTTGTCATCAGATGCCACCTTAGATGTATAAGGAAATGACAGGAATAATAAAAAGAACCATAAATTAATGAATAATGAATCGGACCTCGTCAACCTCTTAAAAATCTCACGGAAACTAACAATCAATTTCAATTGGCCTTAGGTGACCTAACGAGTAGCATTTTTGAAGTGCGTACCCAAATATTGTAGTCATTTACTATAAATTTGCCAACTGTTGTATGTATGCTATGTATGTATGTATGTATGTATGTATGTTCGCAAAAGGGTCCGTCAGTTTCGATCCCATTATTGCGCCAAATTCACGTGATGAAGGTGCGTGAGGATACCGTACGGGTTAGCGCATATATTTGGACGAATCCGTTCAGACCAGAAATACTGAAAAATCAACGAAAATGTGCCCGGTTGCTATGTAAATTACCATTTGTTTGAACGCGTTACTAAGCGGCGCGTATGCGTGGTGCGTTGCGAAGGGTGGTTACGCGTGAGACTCTATCTGCGGTACGCAACTGTTACGCGTGATACGCTACTTGCGGTATACGCAAGTAACAGGGGCCTTATAAATTGATGTACGGTGGGCAAAACCACGAGCTATATTTACTAACGCGGTGTGGTAAAGAAAATAATGTCAATAACAGTTAGATCATGTTATTATTTCGCTTGGATTGATGATGGAAAGTACGGGTAGCACACGGGGCGAAGTATAGTTTTGAGATTAGTTTGAGGACAAACATGAAATATACGGTAAGTTACGCGATGAAATATTGACGAGTTTTAGTTAGAAAATAGGAAGTGGGCCTACATAGGGCTAAGATACGGGATATGCTGGAAACTATACGACAGGATACTGAGTGTGAAAAAAATACCCTCACGGGATGTTGCGACGGCCGGGGGGGGAATGCAATAAAGACAGGAGTGAAGACCACGTTTTTATACCGATATTGGAGAGGTTAGGAGAGGAAAAATGAGGATATGACATTAGAAAAAGTTAAATGGAAACTTATACGGATTACATATTGGCATTTTATTATTTAAAAAAATACGAGCAAATGAACTAAATTGCATAACTAAGCGAGATACAGGATATGATACGGGATATTGAGTTAACTAAAAGTGCTTTTGTGACCGGGGGAGTCTTAAACCTCAGGATGACGGGTAAATCATACGGCGAGTGACTTGATGAGGGTTTTTGTTTTGTTTTTATTCCCAATGCTTTGATTATGCGGTTGTCGCCATATGTGTGAATTCTTCAGTTATCGCCTTCTTTCATGCATCATTTCTGTTCATTGAGTGCTTCGTTTCAGTGATCGCTTCGTTTCAGTGATCGCTTCATTTTCAGTGATCGCTTCAGTTTCAGTGATCTTTCTCTTTCAGTGATCGCTCCGTTCACTCAACTAGCGGGAGCCCACTCATAGCGGCGAGCCCGACGCGAAGCGCGGGCCTCCCGCGAGTCACTATAATTTGCCCAAATGTTGTATGTATGTATGTATGGTGTATATTCAGCAAAAGGCCTCCGTCAATCAATTCGATATCATATTGCCGCCAAATTAGCCATGAAGGTGCCTAATGAGGATACCGAGCGGGTAAACGCTATATTTGAGACGAACGAAATCGTTCAGAAATGCCTGAAAAATCAACGAAAATCGTGCTCGGTTGCTATGATAAATTACCATTGTTGTACACGTACTAAGCGGCGCGTATGGGGGCGTGCGAAGGGTGGTACCGCGTGGCAACCATTTGTGTGTACGCGTACTAAGCGGCGCGTGGAGCTTGGCGACGGGTGGTACGCCTTGCAACGGGCATCTACGCGTATACGCTATATGCGGCTCGCAACTAACTTACAGGCTCTTATAGTGCAACCGGTGTGGAAGAAAGAAATGTTATATCTTATTTCGCTTTGATTTCGTATGTATGGACTACTATCGGGTTACCCCACGCCCACAGGCCGTTGAACAAAAAAATATACGGAAAATTATGCGGCGTGAAAGATTGACGTGTTTAATATTTAGAATGATTGACTATATAGGCCTAAGCCGAAAGGATAGCTGCAAATATGATTAATAAAAATACGAATCGGGATTGTTGTTGACGGGGGGGGGTGGGCATCAACATGGACGAGAACTTTATATGGGAGTTTGAGGAGTTATGAGGAAAAATATGTGGAACGGGAACTACAGCTTACCCCACGGGGAGGGTAGGCCTACTTTGATTTAACCCCCCCCCCCCCCCGAAAAAGTACACGGAAACTTATAACGCGCGATTAAATATTGAAGTTTTATTATTTATTCTAAAAAATACGAGAAAAAATAAAAATACGGGAAATGTCTATACGGTATTAAAATTCAGTGACGTTTCTTTGCCAATCGGTAACTATTGATGAGCTATTAGGAGAGGAGTAGAGTACGGGAATTGAGGATTTAAAAGGTTAAAAAAACAATTGCGACTCTGGGGAGTCTAAAGTTCAGGGATACGGTTTGTGCAGTCTCGCCATGCATAGTGGTGCTCCTTTCTTCAGTTATCGCTTCAGGGTTCAGTGATCGCTCCGTTCACTCAACTAGCGGAGCGCGCGAAGCGCGGGCCTACCGCTGTCATTACTATAATGTGGCTAATGTTGTATGTATGTATGATGTGGGTATATCGCAAAAGGCTCCGTCAGTTTCGATACATATTTCGCCAAATTCAAGTGAAAAGTGCGTTGAGCGATTTACCGGACGGGAAACCCCACGATATTGTTTTTTTCGGACAATCCGTTCGAAATGGCTGAAAATCAACCGAAAATGCCTGATCGGTTGCTTGATAAATTACCATGTGTTTGCTAAGCGTTACTAAGCGGCGCGTAGGCGTGGTGCGTTGCGACGAGGGTGGTACGCCCGTGGCAACAATTTTTGGTACGCGTTAATAAGCGCCGTCGTGGAGGGCTTTGCGACCGGTGGTTACGCGTGCAAACGGGCGGTACGCCGTAATACGACTTATATGGGTACGCAAATAACTTACAGGATCTTATAGTGCAAACGGATGTGCGGACCGGAAAGAAAGAACTGTTATGTTATTTCGCTTGATTGTAGTTGTATGGATAATATACGGGTTACCCCCCGCCCACAGGTTGAAAAAAAAATATACGGAAAATTACAGGGGGAATATGACGTGATATTTAGAAAATAGGCCACGAGATAGGCCTAAGCACAGGATATGCTCTGCAAACTATGATAATAAAAAAATACGACTACGGGATGTTGTGACGGGGGGGGGGGCATATACAGGCGAGAACTTATATGGGAGTTTGAGGAGTTATGATGAAAAATATGTGGAAACGGGAAATAAAGCATTACCCAGGGAGTAGGCCTACTTTGATTAAAAAAAAGTACCGTGGAAAACTTATACGGATTTAATATTGAAGTTTTATTATTTAAAAAAATCGAGAAAAAATAAAATATTCAAAATGTTTTTCAAATTATTAAATATTCAGTTGACGTTTCTTTGCAAGCAGGATAAACTTATTATGTAGCCGTAGGATTGATAGGTACGGGATGTGAGGTCATAAAAGCTCCGCTTTTAAAAATACAAATATTTGCCGACTCGCGGAGTCCTAAAGTTCAGGGATGATACGGTTTGGCCGCAGTCTTCCCATGCATAGTGCTGTCATTCTTCAGTGATCGACTTCAAGTTTCAGTGATTGCTCCGTTAACTCAACAGCGCCCGAGCCCGCGCGAAGACGCGGGCCTACGCTAGTATTACTATATTTGGCTAATGTTGTCATGTATGTATGTATGTGTGAGTGTTCCAAAAGGCTCCGTTCAGTTTCGATCCAATTGCGCCCAAATTCACGGGAAGATGAGTGAGGATCAACGGGTGGTTACGCGTTGCCAACGGGCGTACGGCTAGACGCTAGATGCGGCTACGACAAATAAATACAGGAGCTTAGCTGCAAACGAGGTGGGGAAAGAAAATGTATTCGCTTGATTGTCGATTGTATGGATAATAATATACGGGTTACCCCACGTCCCCACAGCGGTTTGAAAAAAAAAAAAATATAAGGAAAAGTACGGATGAAATATTGACGCCCGGTAATTATTATAAAATAGGAACTATATGGTGCCTATAAAGTAAGGATATGATGCCAAATACGATGATAAAAAATACCCAAGGGGTGATGCGGGGGGGCGGATCGGGCGAGAACTGTATATGGGAGTTTGAGGAGTAGTTATGAGGAAAAATATGTGGGGGAAACGGGAACTACATCTTGCCCCACGGGGATTGAGTAGGCCCACACCCTATTTTGATAAAAAATACCACCGCAGAAACCTTATCGGGATTATATTGAAGTTTTATTATTTAAAGACATACGAGAAAAAAATAAAATATTATGCGAAAGTATATACGGCGATTAAATATTCAGTTGACGTTTCCTAATAGCAATCGCGAACTATATGAGCTATAGGATGTGATAGGTACTTTGGGTAATTTAAGGTATCTAAAAGTGTTACAAAATACCAAATTTGCGATAGGGGAGTCCTCTAAGTTCAGGGCTACGTGTTGTGCAGGTGCCATGCATGTTGTGTCACTTCTTCAGTGATCGCTTCAGTTTCAGTGATCGCACCGATTCACTCAACTAGCGGGGCCCGCGCAAAGCGCGGGCCTTCCGGGTGGCTAGTTAATGTTAGTAATTTTGTCGTAAGTTAGCACTCAATGCATTTCTTCTTGTATGTGCTACAGAAATGTCTAAAAAGAGGGAGGAAAAATAGCGTTATTGATTTGCTTATATTTAATGTAAAACATAGCTGATTTTGTTTGCCTCCTATACGAAAGTTCGAAATTTCACACATTTTTGCTACAAAGCCAAAACGAAAACATTCTTCAGCTTAAATCCTTTCAGATGGGGTATTTTTGATGGAAAGCAATACACCAGGAAAAAAATCAATACTTTAATTTTTTTAGGGACACCGATTGTTACAGTCTCTCGTTGCCCCACCTGTAAAAGAGAAAGGTTGCCGATAGAAAGGATTCTGGTTCGAGTCCCCGTTAACCTTTCTTTGATTTAATCAGTTTCATATTTTTAGAGTAAGAGAATTAGATCAACTATTAATATCCGGCGCGTACGTCGTAATAAAACACGTCAGTAGTATACTGGACGTTAATGATATAAAAATTGAACCCGCTAATTAATAATATTATATTACATTATGTGGCCAATTTTTACATTAACCTGTTTTGTACACAACACGGCCAAAATTTATGACATTAGCGTCACTTTTTACGTGTAATAATTGTGTTTTATGTTCGTTAATTAAAAATCGAGCTTATGTAATAATTCTGCAGTTATTTGTAATGTAATAAAATTGATTTTTTTCTTATTAGCATAATTAAAATTGAGCGTAATGTAATAATGTTTTCTTACAACACGACAATTTGGTTATATTACCTATTTTATTACACAACCGGCAAAATTTATTACATAAGTCACTTTGTTACCGAAATACATGTGTTATGTTATTTTCGTGTGATTTTTTGTAATGTTTATAATGGCTTCCAATAAAGTAATCTCTATGTACTGCTCTGCTTTTTTTTTAAAAAAAAAACGGGTAATGTAATAAAATTGTCGCATAAGTAATAATATTTTTTTACATTACGCGCAATTTTTATTACATATATGTTTATTACACGACACGGACCAAAATTAGTTACATTACGCAGTCACTGCGTTAATTACGAGCACTTGGTTACGCGAAATATATTGTGTTATGTGATTTAATGTAAGTAATAATCACGCGTAATTTAATAATTTCTGCCGTGTAATGTAAAAACGGTAATGTAATAAATTGCCTCCTTAATAATATCCTATTACGTAATACGAGCAATTTTTATCGACAATTAAATAGGACACGCTATAGTCCAAAAATGTATCTAGGTTCCTCGATTCCAAAAATTAGGTAGGTCCGCTTTGCGGACCTTTGCACATGGGGTTTACAGTGGACAAGACGTTCACGCCTGACCTGAGTCAAGTCCTTTGTTATTGTAATTGCCCTGCTCCTACCATCCTCGGACGTCACTAGCAAAAACAGGAAGTTGTGATCATCGGTCGTGGTCGGGTCGATCAGTTAATAAAGATGCCTTTCCATATTCGGACTAGTGGAACTTGTTTAATACTCGGAACAGCCGACTTTGTTGCATATCCGGAATAGCAAACCCATGGCGTAACCAGAACTTTGCAAAGGGGGGGGGGGGGGAGAAGGGGTACGAGGCTTTTTGGAGGGTGACTTTGGGGTCCTTCTCCATAGACACTGTACAACGGTCAGTTTCACTTGGGGGGGAGGGTGGCGGGGGGGGGGGGGGGGCTCGAGCCCCTGCTTATTTTCCCTATTTCGAGCACACTTTTCCCCATGCCTATCCCCCCACCGGTTGGTTACGTCACTGCTAAGCCTACCATAATACCAGGGGGGGTACATATTGCGCCAGCCCTCACCCCCCTGGCCAGACAAGGAAACCGCTGCCGACAGTTATATTTATGAGATAGTTTAAGGACATCATGCGATATGTTTGTGTTTTAATATCAGTGAGTCGAGTTAAAATGTTTCTGGATATAACATTTGTTGATTAAAGTTAGGGGAAACTTAAAAGGTGCTACAAAGTACCTGGATGTCTTATCCTATATCAATATCCATATCTGTTTTGGGGTTGTATTTTATGTGTAAAAAGAATCTCTGTTCTTCCAATTGGTCTAGACTATAATTTGAGAGCAAATTGAAGAAAATTTCGTATTTTGTGAAAATGTGCCCGTGCCGCGTTAACTAGATAAGGGGGGGGGGGGGGGGGGTAGAAATTTGGGTCTGATGATTTCTTTGGTCCAGAAGTATAGATGTTCCAGGACTTGTTGTTCTTGGGCGGATTTTCTCCCCCCAATATCCATGGATCATTGAAGGTCATCTTGATAAAATGTGCAATGACGTCACTGTGCAAGACAACAGTACTTAGTTAATCATTTCCCCTTGTATTTGGTTGAGCAAAACTTAAGCATTTGCGTAAAATTAATTGACCGCCATAAGTTGATACTACTGGATATTATTTTGCTTTATCATAAGTATAAATCGCCATTTAAAGTGAAGTTTAACTTTAATAAGTCTCATAGTCGGAAAATCAAAAAAACTAAAATTACAGGATAAAATTTTTTAAATACGGTGGGAATGGAGGAGTTGAGGGGGTACTTCGAAAAAAACCGCCTACTAAGAGGCGAGAGGGGAATTGAAGAAAGGGGGTACTATGAGACTTTTACATGGAGAAATTTCTGAGCGAGAAAGCAAAGAGAACAAGTTGAAATCCTCCCCTCTCTCCCCTGGCGTAAATAATGACCGCTCCCTTATGGGCAATTTGGCTGTCTCTCACCCATAGACCCCTCTTTTTTGCATTGTCCCTCTGTAACTGATACCGCTGGCTTTGAAAGCGCCAGCCTTACAAGATCTTATACACCCGTATCCATTTCACTGTGAGTGGCCCTTGGGGCAAATATTCATTATACACTATAATACTAATAAATATAATAATATAATAA
>JAMKCH010084106.1:0-17108 GCA_023653785.1 Ophioderma brevispina
AATCCTCACTGTATCTTCTATCTGCTTGCACAACTTCTTTTGGGAACACTCCTAGCTTGTACGTTGGCGAGCTGGTGTGCGGCTCTTTTTTTCTTACAGCTATACGCGAAAGCAAGGCGAGACTTGTGGTTCGGACCGCCTTTGTCTTAGAAATCTTTTCCGTTTGACCATTTTGGAGCAAAATAGTTGAACCGAGGTGCCAGGCAATGCTCATCAACCATTGTAACACAAACAGCCCAAACAAAGGGAACCATCCAAAAACATTAAAGACTTCCAAAGTGTCACTTTTGTTTAATTGGCCATACAAACCTTCCGGGGGGGGGGTAAACACGATCTGCTCGGCTCGATTTGGGCAATTGGGGATTTCCAAATGGTATTTGGTGGAACTGCTACGTGCATTTATTATGGCAAATTCTCTGTCTCAGTACATAACAGATTAATTTAAGAAAAATTATTGCCGTCAAAATCCTTCGAGGTTAGTGGGGATTAACCTCGCTGCGTTCTGTGTCCAGTGGGTAGTCTGTGTCACAGACTGCGAACGATATTATCTAAATTGTACTGGCGTGAGTGATTAACGTTATCCTTCCGCATATTGTGGTAAATATGAAACTAAATCTCAAATATCTCCGAAAAATTTTTATGGTTTTTTGGAAGTCTGACTTCAGAATTTCGAAATATTATTTTTTTGTGTAATAATGAAACTAGTGTCAACTAGAACTAAAGATAGTACCCTAAAATTGCACAATATGTCCGAAATTTGAGATGAATCGGATTTTTCCGTTTTGATGCAGTAAAACTTAGTGTAGTATTAACGTCCCCATAGGATTACCTGTGTATAACAACATTCGCGGATCCGAGAATTTTAATAACACAGTGTGTGATTTTTTTCTATAGGAAGGAATTCGAATTTAAGGAGCATTTCACACAGTGATTAGTATTGGACAAGCATTTTTACATTCAAAAAAAACCAGATGTTTTTTTGGAATGAGGGCGCCCTCCTCAGGAAATCTCTGATTCGGCCTTTAAAAAAAATAAATGTATCGTAATTGGGGCTTAACCTATAGAACCTAGCGAGAAAATGAACGTTTTTGTCGGGTAATTCGGTACTTCGCAGACACGGAAAAGTTCAACACGCAATCTCTATGTGCTATACATTTTTTCCCACAATGCCTTTCGGTATGATTCCAGTTTTGAGAATTTTCAAACCTAATGCCACTTTTTTTTTTTTTTTAACAATTTAGAAAACAGATTTACCGAGACCGGCCGTACTCGACTCATATGGAGTGGTCATGCCAAATTTGGTGATTTTGTTCGCCTTTCAACGTAATTTTGTTATTAGCCACCCTACTAACGGACTGTCAACCTGAATATTTGACGCGACGATAAACCATCGGTGCAACTCACATGTCACTCCTCGTTGCGAATGTTTCTTGTGTAGAATGTAATCGTTCGTAAAGAAATTCCGCTATTTTCATATTTCGTTCACCTACGAAGCCGGAAATTTAATATTAGCAATCTACAATGACAAGGAAACCTAGTCAAACCACTTTTAATCGCTATATATTGGAGGAACTGAAGGCAGGAGCGCAGTATAAGATCAAATTGACTCAAGCCTCGTGGTGCTTGCTTGTACGTATTTTTCCATAAGGAATTCGCATTTTTTGTAAACACACTAGTCATAATATGGCAGCGGGAAATTCACATTGGCCAACAAATGTACATCTTGTAATTTTAATCCTTGATATAATAGGAAATCGAGATATACACAGAAATGTTCAGTATGAAGGGCCAGTAACTTATCCTAGAAGAAGGTAAAAAAATAATAAAAATCAATATGAAAAATACCAGCACGTACTCAACCTTCCGCGATTCCCCTGGCAAGATGGCAGTTACCTATTTGGTCAGTTTGCAAACAGTTGTCAAGTTGCCACCTGCAGGGCAATCACCATTCAATCTTGGTCTCATGGAAAAATATATCTTGAAATAATGTGTTTTATTATTTTAAAAATGAAAGCCTAACAAAGGTGAAAAATGACTCAATAACATTGGTAAATGTGCCCTTTGACCTCAACACATATGAAGGAACCCGCATTGGGCAGTGCACCTTCGAACCAAGTTAGGATGGATCGGACTTCCAACTTTTCAAAGAAGACGCAGAAAAACAAAAAACCTATACCAAACTGGATCTGACCGCAGATGACGTTGGAAGGATGGAGAGAGGGAGGGGAAATGGGGAGGGAAATAGAGGCAGGGTGGGAGAGGTTGCCCTTGGGTCTGTTCCCGTTGTCATTTCCTGTTTCTTTCCTGCTCTTTTGCTCTGCTCGCTTTTCTCCCTTTTAGGCGCGTCCTTGGGTTGATGGATCGTGAGGGCAGGGGAGGAGTGTATATGTGATGAGGATGGGATGAGAATTTCGGAGGGAGACTGGGGAACTCAAGGGTGCATAGAATATGCAAAGAATCACTGCAGAAATAGGCCTAACTGAAATAAGGAAAAATAATGAAACAAACTAGGAAATGTGAAACACATGTGAATAGAAGAGCATCTTTCTAATCATAAGATAAATGCATATTTGATTTAAATAACTATAGGCCCTAGCCCTATAAATGCCTGAATGAATGCATGAAGGAAAGAATTAGAGGAATGGAATGAACGAAATGAATTCCAAATAACCTTTATAAATAAATACAAATAGTTAAAGAAATGAAGGAAAAAGGGAAGGAAGGGGAAGGACAGCAAGGAGGAGGAGAGGGGCGGAGGGGAAGGAAGGTGGGGTCGGGGGGAAAGTGAAAATTAGGGGGGACAGCGGGTGGAAGGTGGAGGAGAGGGGCAGGAATGTGGAGGGGAAGGGGGGAGGGGTAGAGGGGAAGGGAGAGCGGGAGGGGAGGTCCTCAATTTGGATTTTGATTCCTGAAAATTGAACTAAGTGAACTTGTGAAGAAAAGCATGCAACATGAAGAGTATGTTGGCAAATAGCTTTCCTATAAATATTACCAATAATTATAAAACAATTCTTTTTCACAAAACATTTCTTTTTTGCTTTTTTGTTTCAACCTTTCAGCAATAATGATTTGTATAACGGCACAAATTGCACTCCAATATGCTACACAGTCAAGTAATCCCAGCATTTCGGCTGTCTGTATCGCGCCAATTGGCGAAATTGTACGCAGCACATGAATTCTTTGTAAAGTAATATATCACCCACTGGTTCAAAACATTAGCAATAACTCCTTGTTGATCAACAATATCGCCCAAATAAAAATTATTTGTGCGGTATCGATACCCGGTACCGCCCATCCCTACCACTACCCAGAAGTAAAAATGGTTACAAAACAAACTCTTCTTTGGGCGCGCGAGTAAGTCGCGCGTGTAGTCCCACCGGCGACGAAAAGAAGACGACAGATAGTGGTTGTAGGGAGTTTGTGGATGAAAATACAATTTGTAAGTTTAATACTGTTTAATCCATCTCCTCTGAGCGTGAATTTTGTTTTATACCAATTTCGTGATCTTTTTTTGAGCCGAACTTGTGAAATCAGAGCAGTATTCGCGAGTCTGCCGAATTTTGCAAATGTGTGTATTTCGATGTAAGCTTGTGATCGCTCCCGGCGGCCGTGGCTTTACATGATCCTCTAATGAGTTCCAATAAACAAATAGATAATCTTCAGGAGGTCGGATCAGATGCTCCAGATGGGGAAAAAAATCGTGGCTAAAGATAAGAGTCGTCAAAATACACAAATGCAAAAGCTGGTTCTAGTAGTAGCAAAACAGGTAGTGCTTCTAGTAAATCAGCCTCAGGCGCTAATGCAAAAGCTGGTAGTACTAAACAGGTTAGTAATAGTAAACCAGGCAAAAACCACAGCCAGTAGCAAAGGCCATACCTCTCCATCTCATGTTCAAGGTGTAGATATGGAAAACATTGATGGGAAAGGTGAAAGAGGAAAATACAAAGTTTCTAAAGAATTTAATGGCTGCAACTATGCAATCATGCATGCAACAGTTACGGTCAGAAATGAGTGGTCCTCAGTAGATCAGGGCACTACGTCTGCGACCACTGCCCATGGTCACGGTCAAGCAAATTTGATAATGTTAGGAGATAGTGAAGTGGGTGACAAGTGGGAAAAGTCATGTCCGATGAAGTGGAGCCTGAGTCATGTGGGGATGATCTTTATTCTTTTGGAAAAGGTGAGGGAATAGTTCTTATTCCGGACAGTGGGGGTGATGTGCCCAGTGTTTCTGGATCTTGTGTGTCCAACGATTCCTTGGGATGTTAAGTGGATATCGGTGTTAAAACAGTTACTTCATATGATGACAAATGGTCATTAGATAGCAAAGTATCCTGTCGAATCATACGTCTATGTTGCTCAAACGTTCCAAAAGAGCCAATCAAAACCAAAGGTTCCCAGGTGGCCGCTTGTTGGCTGATGAAGGATTGAAAGCAAAATGGGATACGATTGAGAAATTTTGAAATCTGGGGAATGTCAATGCTGCAATACTGCAAAACAGTAGGAAATTAATGGTATAGGAGCCAGATTTTGAAAAATATAAGGGTTCCACAGAGCTCAGCTGGTGTGTCCGAATAATAAATCAGGTACCCAATCGAACCACTTAAAAGTTAGGACAAGAGGTAAAAAGCAGCTGAAAATGATCTGCAAAAATGTGAGAGTCGGCAAGGGTCATTTTTAGAGCAGCATCTCATGGTACTGATGTTAAAAGCCGTGAATACTATCATGGAATGATAGTCTGAAAATATTCAGGCTGAAGAGGTGCTGAATTTGATACAGGGAGTGTTTTCAGACGTTTGAATCCATAGACAGTATTTGCTTGCGGGTGACAAGCATCGATCGCGGATAGACGGCGCATTGATTTATCGTTCATCTCATGACAAGGATGCAATGCTCAAACAGATTTGATGCAATTGCCCCCATGGATGGTAACAGTTATTTCATGGGGGGGATTCTCAGAGAGAATGCATCAGTATGCTACGATGTCACGGGATCTAGGGGAAACTAGCGATATGCTTCAGCCAAACCTAACCCCAAGAAACGGGGATTCCCGGGTGCTTCGGACAATTGGAAAACCAGCAAAAGAAACATGCTGGGCCAAAAGGACCAATGAATAAGACAGGGATCTGCAAGGTCAGAATCAGATTGTGGTCAACAAAGAATTTGGTCGGAATCGTCAAGCATTAAGACGCCATTCTCAAGACCAATAATGCCTCGGGTGGAAAACAGTTCCCGGAAGAAAGGGAACACAGGTTTTTTCAAGCAGTGACTACCCTATTCCTCAAATACACAATTTAGGGGGGGGGGGAGTTTTTTAAAATTTTAAGTTGATTATACTTGATAAAATAACATCAGACAAATGGGTGATAAGATAGTATCTCAAGGATATTTGATCCGATTTCATAACAAGACCTCCGGCGTTCACAGGTATTACGCAAACAGATACAGGTATAAAAACCATACTTCAAACAGTTTATTTAGAAGAGGTCAAAACCGTTAGGAAAAAGGTGCTATAGATTGCCTGTATCAAAGAGTACGATCAAGAAGGAGTCTACAGTCGTCTTTTTCAATTCCAAAGAACAGGGGCGGTATGCGTACGATCATGAAGTTAAAAACCCATAAACAACTTTGTCAGAAAGAGCAAATTCAAATGCAAACTGTCAGAACAATACTGCAGTCACTCACTACAGGAGATTGGGCAGGCAAAATAGATCTGAAAGATGCTTACTTCAAATTCCTGTACACCCAGAAACAGAAAGTACGGAGATTTTCAGTGGGCTCACAAGTTTACAGTACAAAAACACTTTGTTTCGGACTAACTCCGGCACCCAAGGGTGTTTACAAAGTCATGTCAGTGTTGGGAGCATACCTTCATTTCTCATCAAGTCAAAAATTTCCCAGTTTCAGATGATTGGATCATCATGTGCAAACACTCGAGACGAGGGCCAAGTCGCACATTCAGAAAACAATTACAACTATCAATGATCTGGGCTTGGTAATAAATTGGGAGAAATAAATCCTATCTCCAACTCAGAATCGGGAGTATCTGGTGAATGAAAATAGATTACCAGAAAGGCGTGGTAACCGCCATCGCGGGAAAGAAAAGATTTTCCTCACTTAGTCAAAGGGGAAATAAAGGAATTTTCAGCTAGGTCAGCCTCACCCAGCAAGAAAGTTTCTCAGTGTACTGGGTCAGATGTCAGCGTGTATAGGACATTGTGCCATGGGGTAGTCTATGCATGAGACCAATTCAACTTTATTTGTTTAATAGGCCAAGCGCATTAGTTTTAACCTGGAAATAGCTGAAAACAAGCTGAGTTTCAGGATGGTCCAGGACATACACACAAGTAGAAGCACATACTAAGAAGTCCCACAAAAATCCCCCGGAGCTCTCCCAAAATCCAAGATGGCGTCTAAAATGGCCGCCAATTTACTATTGTATTCATAACTTTCCAACCGACAATTGGAAATACAAAACAAAGTGTCTATATATATGTTTAAGGCACAGGAATATAATAAGTCCATATTTTTAGATTAAAACTCACAAATATCCAAAACTAAGATGGCGTCCAAAATGGCGTCATTTTCTCATTGATCATTAATCTTGTAAGGTCGCGCAATTTAGAAGTTACAACATTCAGTGTCTAAACTAGTTTTAAGGAACAGAGAATCTATAACAGAAGCATTATTTAGATTTTTCAAAAATAAGAAAGTAGCCAAACCAAGATGGCTTAAAAAAAGGGTTCTTTATTAGGTATCAAATGATACAAAATAGAAGAGTTTCCGTTTACAATAGTTTTCCCCGTCATCTGGTGCAGCATCTTCAACACTGATTGTCCATCTATTTTGGCACAATCTCATCATCGTTGACATCTAATAATGTTGTGCAGTGAATGTTGCAAGTTTGACCACAGCATTAACTGTTTACAGGGAGGTGTAGTCAGGTGTATCCATAAGATCCAAGCTGTTTCTTGCAACTGCTACAATCATAGGTTGAGCAAGGGCTGGCATGTGATGAGATGTCTCTTTCTAATTTTGCACATGTCGCCATACCTTTCGTTTGAGGCAGAGTGCTACCCATCAATTCTTAAACCGTGAGATTAAGTTTGGAAACTGAGACTGATTGCCCGTTTGTGTGCTATGTGTCGGTTATTCATCAAGTGATTTAGGAATGACTGCCCCATAAAGTTTGGATATGGTCATGCATTGTATCTATTGTTAATAAAGCTATCCAGTAAGTTCTCTTAGGATCCTCTATCATCTCAGATACATGTACCATTCTGCATTCTGATGGTGTTCTAAATATGTTGTAATATATATAGCTCGTTCTATGGTTTAAGTCCAAAAATCTCAGTGGAAGGTCCGACTTTAACCAGCTGAGAGTTCATCGACCAGGTTGATAAGTAGGTTTATTCAACCTGGAGACTTGTAGCCCTCACAGTCATCTACGATGTGGCTAATGGTTTGTGGCTCTACACAATCGCAATTTGAAGGAAGTCCTTTGTACGGCCAATGCCAGTTCTGAGGTTGTGAGCTGACCATGCTTACTATCAAAAGTAGCAGTACTTGGGCTTGCTGATGGCTGTCCAAAAACTGCTTTAGTTTCATGGTAGAGGATGACCATTGCTCAGGACCATATGTTCATCGAATCCATGATGATCGATAGGAATACTGCGACTGCAGTGTCATGATGGGGGGGTAAGCAAAGTGACGGTGGGGGGGATTAGGCTGCCAGGTTCATCACACTTCGTGGTAAGCTTGACCATCTGAAAGTTCCTCCTTAAGTTTAGGCTATGCCGACAGCATTGTAAGAATTCTAAGGAGTCGCCAAAAGGCACTAATTCAGGTTCCATTATCATTCAAAACGGACATCAATCCTTATGTGAGGGTTAACTGGACTATATATGGTGCAGTGTATTCAGCGGTTCAGTATGCCAAAACAAACCGTTGATGTATGTAAGGTGTCGAAGGATGCACCCCAGCCAGTTCCTGCGAGCCTTTGAGGAGATGGCACGAGACTGAGTCTTGGCAGCGACTGCTTGGTGTGTTGATGGAAAGTAAGGATGATGTCCCTTAGAACAGCAAGTCTTTGGGTTTGTTGGGCCGTGTGACAGTGTATCTCCATCTAGAATGATGTTAAGGTCTCTTTTTGGGACATCGATTTGCCAGGTGGGAAACAGAGCTGGCGGTCTTGGATTTGCTGAGTTTAAGTTGTCATCGGGATGAATTGGCTTACAGTGTTAGGTCTTTCTGCAACACCCATTTCTAAGGCATCAGAAGAATCAGCAGCCATTCAAGTGCCGTATCATCTGGGTAGGAATATGCACACCAATACTCTTTGGAATTTCTGAGATGTAAATGTTGAAAAGACTGGGTGCCAGGACGAACCTTGTGGGACCAGCCGAAAGTTGCGCTTTCTACTGCATTACCCATTGATGTTACTCCAGGACAAAAGATATTGTCTTGGATGAGCAGCATTATGAAATTGACAAGCTTGACATAAGGAAGGCTGAGTTAGCTTGAGATAGAGACTCGATGCCTGTATCACCCGTGCAGCAGTTAGGATCTATGAAGAATGAAGATATAAGTATAACAAGATGTTTTTTCCCTCCTTTGCAACCTTGCCTCACTCCCTTTGCAGTTGTCCGTCACAGTATTGTAGAATGATTCTTAGGGTCTTGATGGCAAGCGGCATTTTCATGCATGTTGAAGAGTTGGAAAGGATTGGTGGGAACAAATGCACATATCTGTAGTAGATAAAAGTATCGACCGATACACCAACATGACACCCGCCCGATGACAATAACTGACAGATCGTCTGAATGTATAGTAGAGTTGTGTACATAAACGTGTCTGTATCTGCTTATGTCGGCATGTGTTACGAGATGAGGAGTTAAGGGTTGAGAATGATCTTGCTCAAGGGTTAACTTTTGATACACCCCTCAGCTATGTGCAGTGGTATATTATGGTCTTGTACTGTTAAAAAGCCTAAGGGCACTTTAAAAGTTCTCTCATGTGATCTTTGTCTATGCAACCTATAAGGTGGACTCATCAAGATGCCAAAGAGGGCTGCGCAAGTAAGAATGTGAGCACAAGGGATATAAAAGGAGAAGAGGCACAGCCTGAAGGCATATCCGTTTTATGTGAGAGTGGTGCAAGGTAAGGACATCATTAGCTTAGATGGACATAACTTTAAGATGGTGGTGGCATGCTATCAAGCTGTATTTTTCGTAAACCACGTCAAGGGGGAAGACAAACCAGTGTGAAATTAATTAACAATACTAAAATCTAATTAACCGTCTTTTTGCCTAATAAAAGCTGCCAACTCTCTTGAACATGCAATTAAAATATCACCTCATTTTTCTTTTCCCCAATATCAGTGACCAATGGTACATGTACACAGAGATACAGATAGGACCATTTTTGGAAAAAACAGGGATAGCAAAACACCCATTTATTAGAGGATTTTCATCACTATTACGTGTAAAGGTACCAGGAAATGAGATGAAAACATACTCCAAACTTTATGGGGACATTCATTCCATAAACAGGGCCAGGAAAAAGAATACACTACCAGTGAATCATTAGTGATGAAACTACTGATTTAAGGTCAGTGTAATTGAATAGATTCACCACCAGTCACCGGAATTTTTCTATTGCTGCTCTGAAAAAATCAATACGTACCCCAAATGATGTCATTCCTAACCCCAGATTGACAGCTTCTGGTCCCTCGTAGACTTGAGCAAAACCACATCAATCTATTTGCATTTCCTGGGACCTTTAAAATGACTGGCATGTGTTTCATATTTCAAAATCTCTAAGTAAAAGAGCATAGTGAAATGTTAGTGCACATTCATAATATTGCATAATAATTACTATCATTCATGATACGTATATTTGTCACTACCAACGTGCAATGGCTGCCAAAAGTTGCAGCTTGGACAAACTGACTGAAGCTTAGGGAGTCCCTGGCCAGGTTGCCATCAGATAAATAGGCATGAACCCTAGAGTGGGCCTCTATAAATATGTTTTTTTTTAGATCTCCGGTATATAAATCAGGTGGTTTTAGGATGCTTATGGATGTCTAATATGATGGGTTGTAAAAGTTAGGATATAAAAGAACAAAGTGGTCTTTTTGGGGTTAGCTATTAGTTGGGCACTCTAGAAAATGCTTTTATTAGAATCTTTATGCCTTAAAAACCATAGTATAGACACTAATTTGATTTCTAAATTTGCATTATGAAGTTATGTACAATTAGAAAATGGTGGCCACAGTTTGGACGCCATCGTGATTTTGGGTACTTATCATTTTGAAACTATGGCATTTCTTGTGCCTTAAAACATATGTTTGTTCGGCACTTTATTTGGATTCAACTTGTCTGGTTGCAAAGATACGATTAAATTGGAAATTGCGGGCCATTTTGAACCGCCATCTTGATTTTGGGTACTTGTAAGTGTTGAACTCTCAAATAATGATTTCATTGTATTTCCTTGTGCTTTAAAACATATGTTTGGACACCTTACTTTTGTTTCAAACTTGTTGGGTTGAAAGATTACTTAAAATGGAAAATGGCAGCCATTTTGACGCCCTTGAATTTTGAAGAGAGCTCCAGGAGGATTTTAGGGGTCTTTTAGTATGTTATTCTAATAATATTCACTAGAACCTATCCTGAAAAATTCAGCTTGTTATGAGCTATTCCAGGTTTTTAGCGTAATGATCTAATGCTCTGGACTTAAGTCACTGGCGCCCTCACAGGCAAGCATTGGACAACAGATCCAGTCCATCGAGATGATAGGCGATCTAAAACTGGTGTGGGCTGATACCAGACAATGTATTAAAAGGTGTCAGCTTACAGATTCAAAACCCAGAGGCAGTAATGATAAAAGAGCTCAAAATGTGGGAGGGAGCTCACAGGGACAACGATCAAGTGAGCGGCAGTTGGCCCCCAGAATAGCAGGAGAGAAGATGAGAAAAGGGGAAAGAAAAGAACAATAATGGTTAGAAACGCAAGCTGTGTTTCTCAGGTTGCAACATTTCCAGAGAAAGATTCAGGAAAAGTAGTCTAGGTGAAATCAGGACCAATTCAACAGTGGTATCTTACCTGATGAAAAATGGGGTGGGGAAAAAAAATCCCCAAATTGTGGTACCTAACATGGGAGGTCCTGAATGGTGTCGGAGTCAGAACATCAATTTAAAAGCAGTACCACATCCAGGACGTCTGAAGTCATAGGCAGAAGGTTATCAGGGGAAATCCAATAAAGCGCACAGAGTGGTCTCTACCGGATACTGGTAGTACATCAAAATATTCAGACAATGGGTCAGCACTCGTAGAATTGTTTGCAACAGGTCAGAACAAGAAATGTCGGAATATTGTTCACTAGCTCCAGAACAGAAGCCCTAGCCCCAGGATGCATCACGATTTCATGGGATGGAATGCGCGCATATTGCGTTCCACCACCAAATCCTCTTATCGAGAGTAATGAAAAAGGATAAAATCAGAGGATTGTGTGATTTGATACTCTGATAACACCACTATGCAAAGACAAGTGTGGTAATCAGATCTCCTGAATCTGTGATGATTGCCTTACCTATAAAGCTCCCAGACGAGGAGAATCTGCTAACACAAGACAAAGGAAGGCTTGTACATCCAGACCCAAGGCAGTGAACTAGTAGCCTGGAGCTGTCAAGAAAGGCAAAATTCAGAAGGTTTTCTGCAAGAGCTGCCAGTATTATGGCGTCAGCCAGAAGACCCAAAAACACACAAAAAACTTCGATGCTAGACTCAGAAAATCTATTGTTGGGTGGAAACGAAACGGAATTCAGATCCCTCTTCTGCTTCTGTAGCCGAAGTTTCAGATTCTTACAGAATTGTTTGATAAACATTAAACGTAACCCCCAACCATTAGCAGGTTATAGGTCGGGCAAATCGCTTAGTCATAAAGGAGTTAACGATGTTCCCCGGGGTTCAAGACAAAGATTATACAGAATTGATCACAGGAGGAGTAAATTGAGACCTAAAAAGGACCAAATCTTGACTCAAAATCGGGAGTTTGCTCTAGTGCTGAACAGGTATTCAAGAGAGCCTTTGACCTTTGTCGAGGCGACATTGAAATTCTCAACGCTAAAGAATGGTTTTTAGGTGGAGTGACATCAGGGAGTTCGAGTGAGGAGATAACATGCCCTTCTCAACAGACGAAAAACCATTTCGCTGGGAAAAGAAGGGAATGGTATACCGACTCCTTCACACATAGGGAATTCATGGCAAAAATGAGTCGTTGAAAAATCCGGCCAAGATATATTCTTAGCAAACTTTGAACAATTCGAATCGTCACAAGAAGAGAACAAGGTCCATGCCAGAGTGAGCCATTTATTGGACAGGGACTAAGCCTTGGAGAGGTAGTAAACTCTCAACGTTTACTACCCATAAGAAAGGTTAAGTCAGAGCTTCACCAAAAGATACCATTTAAATATTTAAAAAAAAAAAAATCAAGAGTTGTTATGAAATGGCAGTCGAAGATGATTTCACGTAGCCAAAGCTCATGAACTGATTCTCTCCTTCATCGTGGGCTTTTTCCAAGGAGTGAACCTTGAGGAAATTATGAGAGCAGCATTTTGAATTCAGACAGCAACTTTCACTGCCTTCTACCTTAGAGTGGGTTGTCTGGGATGATGCTATTTTTTCTCTAGCCACGTTAGGGAACGGCAAGAGCGGGGAAAAAACTTAAGAAAAAGTTTGGGAAGAAACAAGTTTTAAAGGTTCTAATGAACATAATCTGATCTTGATGTGAAAATTCCAACTTCCAAGAATGTAAACAAATATGGAATCAGGAAAGTATTGACAGGGCCCCTTTAGTTTTTTTTGCTATCGAAATTAATGTAATCCAGTATTAAAAAATTAAACATTACAGATTATAGATTATTAGTATTGACAAAAATGCTTGGTCTATATATATTTTGTTCTTGTTGAGAGTGCTTTTGAAGTTGAAAGTTTATTGTTTGAAGTTCAAAAGTGTTATAAATTTTGTCAGATTATATTCAAAGTTTATGCCAAACAGGTTACTATAGTTAGAAGTTCATTTGTTGAATAAGCAGGTCAATGTAGGAATGAAGACCACAACTCATTATTTACAACATGGGACTGGAAGGTTCCGATTATTGATAGGCTGGATGAAGGGAGTACAGTTGGACAGGTATTTCCCACCGCCAGTACAGCTGCGAAGTCGGCATAATGTTTGAACCAGTGGTGAGTATATATTGCAGGAAATTAAAATTTCCCTAATTGAAATGTATTTACCTAGATTAATATACTCCACTGGTGAGTCTCCCACCCAACCGTCCCCACATTAATGTGAATGTATAAGCAATGACGGCTGGTTTGTACTTCTGGGTCGTCGTGGTAGGGATAGGGCGGTACCGGGATCGATGCCGCAAAAATAAATTTTTATTGGGCGATATTGGTGGGGCATAACGCGGAGTTATTCTAAAATGATAATGTTTGAACCAGTGGTGAGTATATTTATCTAGGTAAAATACATTTCAATTAGGGAAATTGAAGTGGCCAATAATGGTCCAATGCTATACCACACCATTTGTGAAATAAAATATTCAGATTTTCTTTCAAATACAAGAACCATTCACAAGTGCATTGACTTCGCATTGACTCAGGGCCGTGGACTTCGCTGTTTTTGCCCCGTAAAATGGCCGCTGGGGACGTTCCGGTTGTTTCAATCACCGACTATTCAATTACGTGCGAGACCACCGCTACCATGTATAGAGGGTCAGTGGGAAGGAACCCGTAGGCAACCTCTCTGACCCATGCTGGGTTGTAATTGGTCGTAATTGTAACTTTTCAAAGAAGAGCCTAAAAATCAAAACCTCCTAACCAAAAGGGAAAATGACCTCAGTTACCTGGACCTTGGGCCATGACATTTAACATATCCACATATGAAGGAACAATATACACACCCATACCACACATACGGCATGCGCACCCTCGGGGATATCCCCCTCTGGTTTTCAAGCTGGATAACATACAGATTGTCGATGTTTGTCAATCTGCATAACAGCTATCGCTTTACCCAAGGGTATTAATAAGTCCCATGGGTCCAGGAAAAACGTGCTCGGGTCTTCATGAAATCTGTCAGTACAGATTGCATAATTATGTTTTTTATAGACCAGGGGCGGATCAGGGCGGCCCCCCCCCCTAGTTTTTGCAAATTCATGATGATGCAGGGAACCGGCGCGACGATGTGTAATTGGTAAACTCCCCGTCCCCATTTTCAGGAATTTGATCCGAGGGGAAAAAATTTGGGCTTCTACACCAGGAGCGGAGCGAGGCCGAAAAAATCGGACCATTTTACCTAAATAGCTATTATAAAATGATTTTAGATGCTGTATTGCAAAAGACTACCCGCCCCCACGGTTCATCAATCTCAGGCAATTTGCACGACATCCTTGGTTCAATGGCTCCATGGACCAAGTTCAAATTGATTATCTAAAATCTTGGAAATCAAACTTTTCCATTATGATGTTTTACCCTTATTCTAGCTATGATAATGCAGATATTAGAAACCATTAAAAAAGCACCCCCCCCACCCCCGCCCTCGTGTTATCCACCTTGGTAATTGCAGACACCCTGATTTCAATGCAGCTAACAATTTCCCCACTCTTTTTGACCATTTGCCCTAATAAAACTGTGTAATGCAATTGTATCCGTCATATGACTTCTAAAAATACAGCAAGTAAACTTGCGTTCATACCCCTGCAAGATGGCAGTCTGGAACATGACCATATATGGATTTGACGTAGTCCCATGACCTTTGACATCCTACACCTGAAGGACCCCTAATGCACCTTAACCCCAGTCTGGTTTAAATCGGACTATAACTTTCGAAGGAGATGCGAAAAACTCCCCCCTGGCTTTTCAAGCCAGGTGGGATTAAAACAAGGAATTTGCCATTTTTACATGAATTTGTGGCCATTTTGGATCATTAAGTTTGAATTGAGGATGATGAAGGAACCTCTTGAGGATAAGACTTTAGTATTTATATAATAGTGGATAGAATTTCCGCTTCTTTTAACCAATTAATCATGAGAAAATCAATATGTTATCATGAAGGCGGCATATGGATTGCTGAGAGGGCTCCTTGGCTAAAAGCAATGATCATACAGTCAGGAAGCACCCATACCAAAAATGGCGCTTTGTCCACCCGGTCAACATAATCTGACCAATGATCGAAGCCACCACACATATACAGATCAATAAAAAGACAAATGACCTGCAAAACGGGGCAAGTGAACTTAAATGTCAGCCTTCACAAAATAACTGCAATCTGGGGAACAGATTGCAATCTGACGCCACAGATTGCAATCTGTTCGCCACAGAATTGCACTCTGAGGCCACAGATTGACAATCTGTGCGAACCGATTGCAATCTGTGGCCGGTGGCCACAGATTGCAATTGAGGCCACAGATTGCAATCTGTGAGAACAGATTGCAAACTGGGAACAGTTGCAATCTGTGGAACGTTGCAATCTGTGGGAACAGATTAATTGCAATCTGTGGCCACAGATTGCAAATTGTGAGGCCAAGATTGCAAACTACTGTGCGAACAGATTGCAATAGTTAGGCACAGATTGCAATCTGTGCCGACAGATTGCAATCTGTGGAACAGATTGCAATCTGTGGGGAAAGATTGCAATCTTGTGGCCACAGATTGCAAATATTGGTAGGCCACAGGATTGCAAACTGTGCGCACAGATTGCAATCTGTGGGTACAGATTGCAATCTGTGGCCACAGATTGCAATATATGTGGGAACAGATTGCAAACTACTGTGCGAACAGATTGCAATTGCAATCTGTGGCCACAGATTGCAATCTGTTTGGGAACGATTGGCCAGCTCTGTGGCCACAGATGCAATCTGTGGGAACAGATTGCAAAAAACTGTGCGAACAGATTGAAATCTGGTGGGATCAGATGCCAATCTGTGGCCACAGATTGCCCTCTGTGGGAACAGCTTGTAATCTGTGGCCACAGATTGCAACTGTGGCCACAGGCTTACGTCATCTGGGGCAACAGATTACGTAATCAGTGGGAACAGATAGCAATCGAGGCCAAAGCTTGGCAACCTGAGGCCACAAGATTGCAATCTGTGCGAACAGATTGCAAAACTGTGGAACAGATTGCAATCTGTTGGGAACAGATTGCAATCGTGGGAAACAGATTGCAATTGTGGCACAGATTGCAATCTGTGGACACAGATTACGTAATATGTGGGAACAGATTGCACTCTGTGGGACACCAGATACGTAATCTGTTCCCAAGATTTTTGTGGCCACAGATTACGTAATCGGTGGGAAAAATTGCAATCTGTGGGGAACAGATTGCAATCTGTGGGAACAGATTGCAAACTGTGCGAAACAGGATGCAATCTGTGGGAACAGATTGGCAATCTGTGGGAACAGATTAATTGCAATCTGTGGGAACAGATTACGTTATCTGTGGGAAAGATTGCACTCTGTGGGAACAGATTAGTAATCTGTGGGGAAACAGATTGCAAACTGTGGGAACAGATTAATTGCAATCTGTGGGGAACAGATTGCAATCTGTGTGTTTTTCCTCATGTTGAGAAAAAAATCATATCGAGATTTTGGAAATCTGGACATGATTTATGTCAAACTCACTCTATAGAGAGGCAAAACTCGATGTATAGAGGGATAACTGGACATATAGGCTGTAAACTGACATAACGCTGCACACGGACATTGATAACGCTGCACACTCGACATAGGAGAGGAAAACTCGATACACAGCGCGTGAAATCACATGCGCGGGAAAACTCGCAATGATTTGATACGTGGAGCGTAAAATGGACATGAGTTATGTCAAACTTCACCATTAGAGAGCACAACTCGATGTATAGAGGGCAAACTGGACGATAGCGCTGTAAACTGACATATAACGCTGCACATCGACATATGGCGAGGAAAACTCATAAACAGCGCGTTCAAACTCAAATGCGCGGAAAACTCGCCAAGATTTGATAAGTGGAGCGTGCCATATTAATCCATTAACCGCGCGCGCGCACGGGTAAATACTCGCAGGTG
>JAMKCH010084107.1:0-48909 GCA_023653785.1 Ophioderma brevispina
TCTGTGTTTGAAATTGAATGTCTATGTGTTTAGTGAATGTCAATAAATATGATCTTGATTCTATTTCACAAGGTTTTTATTTTTTGTGCTTTTGGCAAGACGAAAAAGTGGACAGCGCAACTCTCGAGAGCCTTAAAAATAGGGGAGTTTCCATAACCTGACCCATCTGACACACTTTTTTCGAACACTTATGAATTGGAAACCTTACCAGATTAAAGACAGTTATTCTGTCAGGTTTCCGAATCATACGTGTGTCAGAAAAAACTGGTGTAAGATGGGGTCAGGTTATGGAAACTACCCAATATTTGGTTAGCTCATGGAGAGTGCATGGAGAAAGCACTGTTTGTACCATAACCAATTTCCAGGTGAAAAAATGTGGATTCTGAGAGTGCCGTAGTTTGAATTGTTGTGAGCTTATAAAGTTTCTAAAAGATTGAATTCAATGTCAACCCTAGGTCATTTTTTTAAATAATATCAATTATCCAAATGAGAACCATAAGAGATTTCATGGGAGGGGGCACTGCTTTTTGCTTGTACACAGAGCCTTCCTCCAAATTAACAAAATGTAACCACAAATACCCTCTGTTATGACGTTCTCGTGGCGCCCCTAAGTCAGAAATACCTTCCAACACAAATAAATGAGCCGTGTGCACAAGTGATTGAATTTTATATAATATTTTTTTTTTTTTTTTTTTTTTTTTTTTTAAGAATTTGGTATGTCCAAAAAACATAATAAAGCAAATTACCCAATTACACCACAATTAATTTGATAATTAGGTCCTCAAGAATGTCCAGTAAAGTCCCACATGATAGGTTGCAGTTCAAAACGAGTGATATGTCCTTCACAGCGAGACTTCAAAATGCCAGATGCAAAGTCACACTTATGAATCCTCAGGTATATCACATTGGAATCTTCTCAGTCCTGAAGGAATCTGTCCAGCGTTTAAGACGACAAGGTTAAATAAAGTCCCTCGACGATAATAAAATCACAGTATATAGTCCACGATAATCACAATAATTTCTATCGTCATGCAATTTGGAATCCTATTTAGATTCCCAGCACTTATGGCTTCAAAGACGACAGTAGATAAATTACAAGCAACTCTGCTCACATGGAATATATATTATGGCATAGGTACTTTACAGTCTTCTCCTCATGCAGAGTAAAACTAGCTATCTTCTCGCTACTTGTTTATACTAGTGGGATGCTGGCAGAGAGTCCTTACTCAAGATCGATTATATATTGGCTTCACAAAGCTAGATTCCACTTTCTAACAATAATCATTACATTCATTCACCTATATAAACTCTATGGGGGAATTCACAGATCTTGCAATGTTTGATCTTTTTAAAGCAGAAACAAGCTGACTCAGTTTACCGAAGTTTTACATATTGGGAATTCCCCCACTCTCCTCTCCCTTAGTGTGAATCTATATAACAGGTGCATCTGCATAAACAACTCTAGGAATCCCCTTTCTCTCTTTTATAGTAAACCAAAAAATCCTTTCCGTAGAAAGAAATCTTGTCTCAAATAAAAGTAGAAAATAAATTTTAATTAAAAATTTTGAGGGTAATATATAACACCCCCAATAAAATGAAGGCAACTACTTTGTCATGGAAACCTAGAGGCAATTTTGTATTAAATGTCCAGATCCAAAATATAATACTAAAAACAACGATTCTCGAATAATAACCTTTGACCTTGGTCGGTTACTTTAACCCTTTACCATGACATGCATTGTGGTCTGGGTTGACCTGTGGATGAGGTTTGGTGCAATTTGGAAGTTTAAGTGTCATGCACGAGAATCCAAAAAGGGTCACCAAAGCTTTAAAAACACCATGCGCACAACAGATTTCACAACAGAATTCGCCGGACTAGTCTCGCGAATAGTCACTTCCAAGTGATTAAATAACCAACCAGTCTTGTAAGTTGTGCTAGGACATTAAGAGTCGTGTGTTTCCTTCCGGTACAGAAGTATAAAATATGATAAATGCAATAGATCTCAAAGAGGCTCATCCCGTTTAACACCAGTTAGATTTTGTTTTAGACAGTTAGATTTGAAGATGGACTCCCCGAATGACCACTGCTCATTTGGAAAGCCATCTCAAAACCCAATGACCTAAGAATAGGCTTGTTTGTACTCAGTTGAATACATTTTCATACCATATGGTAAAGAAAGCAAAATACTAATTTGCAATTTTGGAGGGAAAAAATAAAATGTTTGAAATATAAGGCCTTCTAGATGGTTAACTCTGGGGGCACTAAACCTGTACACTCTGTCCTGATTGGCTCATTGCAGGAAGCAAATGCGTAAACCAATCAAAAATGGTACTTCTATTATCTGTGTAAACCATGCATCACTATCTTACAGCATCTATGATTTTTGCTCATCATTATATGATATTACCTACCAGAAACCAATCAGATTAGTTCTTAGATACCGATAGATGGCAGGTAGTGCCCAGGGTTAAATCAATTCAAAAGGAAAAACCTTCCAAGTAGTTGACTAAACTTTGAGGGGTCTCAACTTGTACAAACTTAACTTTGAGCAATGTGATGTTTTGTAATAAAAATGGTTGTGGGTTTTTAACATCCAAAGTATAAGCGGCACTGTTGTGAGCAAAACTATCGAGCGTGAAGCCTACGGGATGGTACCACTTCCCCTGTGAACGAAGTAACAGATCCTGGGGGATTAATATTCAAGGGTTCCGCTAGTCAACATAAAACCACTTTGTTCACACGTCACGATACCAACCGTGTTGATTACTTTCTCAAACAAGAAAGAATACTTGCTTGGTGGTAAGTCTTGGGGTTGTATAACATTTGCTTTAATGTCAGGATTGGTTTTGCAGGCATCATTTTGAATCCATCGGCATCTATTCATTCTGTCTTGAATAGTCTTTGTTTTTTGCATCCTTAATTTTACTGAGACAATCCCAATTCCACCATTAACAAAAGTACTGCATCTTTATTCTTCAATGGTGGAATTATGGTAGAACTATGTTTGGACCTGCTTTTCTAACTTATGCATTAAAATCAAACTAACCTTTCCCAAGTTAACCATACTCCTACAATCCCTACATGTGATAAATAGACATAACATCATAAAATTATCTTACATACATCATAAATTCATTAACATAGATTTACAATTTTTTTTAATCGTTCTTTTTTTTTCAACCATGCAGCCTGGATTATGGTGGGGGGCGAACTCTTTTGGATAAACTACTGTGACTGGCATAAAAAAACCCACCGGTGCCGCAAGGGAACTGGCAACCCTCGTTCAGATACAGATGTTTTGCCCCCTATACTTTTAACTAAACTTGGCATCAGTCCAGTCAGTGGATATGTAGAAATGTAAGACTGAATCTTGGCTGCTATCAGCATGATCACAGATCATCTCAAGGATTTTGAAGTGCAATTTCATGATTTTTATGCACCTCAGTTCATTTGAAGGATTCTGATACAACCTGAATTTATTTTAGGGCATGCTATCCATAATATCGGGGCAAACTATTGTTTTTCATGAGGGATTGATACAAAACAATGATTCTGAATAGTTGACTATCTTGAATTGCAACGAACATTGTATTGAAAAATAGTGTTTGATAGCCCCATAGTGAATATCAGAAATAAAAGCCCCCACAATCATCCCACATCAGGGCTATGCAGGATTTATTTAGTGGAGATGCAATTTTACCACCCAAAGTGGACTTTGGAGGTAAAATTGGGACCCAAACACCATTAAAATGGTCCTTTTGATTTTGGGAATATTCCATCACCAAAAGATAGGTTTTTGTCAACTTTCTCCAAATTTTGGAGTCTTTTTGTATTAAAAAACAGACAAAAAAGTGGATCTTTCCCTTTTGTAATTTGCGTGTGGTGCGACAGCCTCCAAATTAATGTACGGATCTGACGCAATAAAATATTGACATCAGTTTTGATTGATGTAACTGCATGATGTGTGCATTCTACATTTTGGTCAGCAAATAAGCCTAAAAATTGATGTGTGTTGGACCTTTTTCACGTAACACTAAAAATCAGATATGGAGGTTCTTCAAACATGATAATTTGGTGTTTAACAAAGAAAAATTACCTTGAAAATAATTTATCCTCACTTTTTAGATCTTTTTTATCTCTTCTAAAATGTCCCCAATCATTTGTTTGTTTGTAGACCTCTGTTTCTGACTACTGCCATATTACTACTTCTTCAATGCATTCCAACCAGTTTAGTTTAAATGTGGATGACCCAGTCGACAATCTGTTCCTCACATTACTACAACAAAATAAGATTTGGGTAAAGAAGAAAATTCATATTTCTGATTGACCTAGTATTTTCAAGGCCCAGGGAAATGATTTTCTTTTGATGTTATAAACAAAAAGGTCTCCAAATGTGGTTGACCACATTATTAACACACACTGTACTATGGTCAAATTTCATACCCTTTTTTGTTGTAATAATCCAAACAGCTAGCTGGGCCAATTTAACTAAAAATTTGTAATCAGACTGTTTTTGGGTGTATATGCCTTCCATGTGAGGGAGAAACATATTAAACAGCTGTTTTGACCCCATGCAAAGTGTCTCTTTTTATTTTTAGAGCAATTTTAAACACTGGCGACACTTTGACAACTGATATAAGTAGGACATGCAAGAGCTATTACCACCTCAAAATCAGAAAATCCATTGCGAGAGTCTTGCCATATAGGCCTCCAAAGTTCATAATTGTATGTTATAGCCCCCTATATGCCTATTTTCCATATAAGACTTATAAAACTAGCTTTTTATAGCTTTTTATATGAAAAATCATATTTGCCCCGAATGAAATTTCCATCAAATTACACAGGAAATGTAGATACTGGTATAAATACAAACACCAAATCATTGTCAAAGTGTGTCGCCGTTGATATTTTTGTTTTATTTTTGGTGTTGCAAAATCCATGATTCTCAAACAGCTGTGATGAAAAACCTAACAGACCAAAATCAGGTCACCCACCTTTACGGCATATCACAGTGGATGGGAATGTTTTTCATTTTGCTTCAAAACTCAATGTAAGGCCCTAATAAAGTATAAATTTTTTAAGAAAGGACATGAAAGGAATACATTCATTTACTTTCAAAACATTAAATATATTTAATATTATATATTTAATTTTTTAGGTTTTTTCTTTTTTTAATTTATCATTTTTTAATTTTAACTAAATTATTAATTGCTTGATACCAAAAACTAAGTATCCGTATTAAATTTGTTTGGGCTCCTTTGCCATTGTTTTTTAAATTCTGTGGAATACCACGTTAAAGATCCTGTGATTTTTTCCATGTGGGTTATCAGCCATGTCCGTTAGGACTACAATATGCCTGGTGGATCACTGATCTCTATACCATGGATTGGCTCCAACAACAGTAATTCTATATTAGATGAATGGAGCAATGGGGAGGCCATCTTGGATCTCTGAAACACAATAGCATCTCCTCCCAGAGACAAACCTGTGTTAACAGAAGTTGTATCCAGGTGCACGTTTAGTGACATGCCATCCCATACGCGCAAAATACATGAGCACACTGAATTGGCTTGATTCTGCAGTCTTTTATGGTCGCTTATCCACATATTCAATGGGAACAAATTTTGTATAATGACTGCTCTTAACCACCTGCTTGGGGCTCTTTTTTGGATGACCAATATGGCCTTCATTGCCTCAATTACGAAGCCCAGTTTTCCAATCCACTGTATAGAGATCAGTGATGGTGATAACATCCATGCTAACTGAGATGATTCAGATGGAAACTCTGATATTGCCTAATTAGTATTCTTATTATTGTTTTTTTTGAAGACTTACAGGCAGCCTACTTAGAAATGTTTAGTTTTGGGCTTAGTAAATAAACTATTTAAAACTAGCTTAGACTGGGCATAGATGTTCCTATAGAAACTAATAATAAGATATATATTGCATTTGGAGAAGTAGCAAAAACTTGCCTGTCCCTTTGGATGATGGGACTGGGACAGGTGTCCCTGGGGTAAGTCCCATCATTCCACACCTCAATACAGTATGTTTCATTCACTACTTCCCCTCAAATCAATTGTATTTGTATAATATCTGATGTAATGAAGAATAAAAAGAATTCAAAAAATATTGAACATGATTACCAAGCAATTGAAATGTTGCGTTAAAAAAACAGTGCCATGCACAAAGCAATTGATTTTGACATTTTGCACCGGATCATAAGTTTTAGCCAGACACATTATCCTGCTTCCAATGTTGTACGGAATGACTTTTAGCACCACTGAAGTATGTCAATCACACCATACAAAAGAAGCACAACAATACCACATACATACGCGATTGAGACTAATCAATTGTTTCCCGATGATAAGTCTGGCCCTAAAAGCAGTTTTGTCCCTCTATTGGACTGGATACAATCTACTGGATATACTGCTTGTTTAAAAATAAAAAAAGACGGCAACATTGGCACGGTGGATAAATGTTGATGGGCAAGTGTTTGGGCAACGTTGACCATTTGCACAGTTTGACTGCTCATTCTGCGATGAAATTGTCTTGACACTTTGAAAGTACTAGACTCCCCCAAGGGTAAAACCTTGATTTAAGTTGGCAGCATTTGATTCCTGATTACTGAAATATCTTCTGATTTAACAGAGAAATTTTGTAGAGGGGGCCCTCATCACTCTTCTAATAAAAGCTGTTAGAGAGACAGAATCCAGTTAATCTTATGACAATTTTCTTCTTGTACAAATGTGTGTTGAAAGATAATCATGAATTTTTCTTAGTACAATAAAATCTGTACAAGATGAAATATTGGAATAAGTGATAAATCTCTTTCATAGTCATTAATGATACCTCTTTTTTCTATATGTAAAAGATACTGAAATCCTCTCGTGTCATTTTTTAATGATACTGCAGCAAGAAATTAAGGAAAAGAGCAACCTTGCTTTCATAATCTGCAGAAACATGAAAATATGAGGTTAGGGTTCACCAGAAAAAACTCAAAACGTAAAATTGACACACCGTATTTTGTGATTTTTGACACCTGAGATGCTGGAAAAGCCTGTGGAAATGTAAATGAAGACACATTCTTTAGTTTTTAAAATTGTTAAGATGGGACAACATCTTGGGAAAAATGATCTTTAGATCATTAGTCAACTCTTGAGCTACACATGGGACCACCTTAACAGAAGTTGTATCCAGGGTGCCACGTTTTAGGGACTGCCCATCCCTACGCGCAAATTACAATGAGCTTCACTGAATTGGCTTGATTATGCAGTCTGATTATGTCGTTATCCACATTTCAATGGGAACAACAATTTTGATAAATGACGGCTCTTAACCACCTGCTTGGACTCTTTTTGGATGGACCAATATGGCCGTCAGTGCCTCAATTACGAAACCCAGGTTCCAAATCCACTTATGAGATCAGTGATGGTGATACATCAATCCTAACTGAGATGATTCAGATGTTGATTGCAACTCTGATATGCCTAATTATTATTATGATTATTTTATATGTTATTTTTGAGACCTTACAGGCAGCCTACCAGAAAAGGTTTAGTTGCTTAGTAAATAAACTATTTAAAACTAGCTTAGAATGGGATAGATAGTTCCTACTAGAAAAATGAAATGATGCGTTAACAGTGCCTTTTGCACCGGATCATAAGTTTAGCCAGACACATTATCCGGCTCCCATGTATGTAGGAATGACTTTAGGATCAAGGAAGTATGGTCATATTGCACACCAGTACAAAAGGAAAGCACGCAATACCAAATGCAGACGCGCAGTGAGATAACAATGGTTTCCGATGATAAGCCTGGCCTAAGTAGTTTTGTCTCTATGGAATGGTACAATCTACGGATATTACTGCTAAAAAGACGGCACGTTGCCACGGTGGATAAATGTTGAGGGGCAATAGTGTTGGGCAACGGTGACATTTGCCACAGTGGAATGCTCAGTTTTCTGTGGTGAAATTGTCTTGACACTTGAAACGTACTAGATCCTCAAGGGTAAAACCTGATTTAAGTTGCAGCATTTGAGTACTGATTATCTGAAATCTTCTGATTTACATGAGAAATGTGTTCGAGGTGGCCTCATCAGCTCTTGTAATAAAAGCTGTTAGAGAGAAAAATCCATTAAGTATTATGACAATTTTCTTCTTTACAAAATGCTGTGTTGAAAGAAAGATCCCTGAGAATTTCTATTAATAATTGTCCAAGAGATGGAAACATTGGAAATAAGTGATAAATCTATCTTTATAGTCATTAAATGATACCTATTTTTCTATATGTAAAAGATACTGAAAAAGCCTCTTGTGTCATTTTAAACAAAATCCATAGCTATGTGTTATATACAGATTCTGTACAGTTGTATAAGATCTAGTGAGGCATGAATTTTCAAATCTAAGCACTCAGAAATGGTGGTAAGCTAAGCTCTCATTATGTTTGGTGCCATGGTTATTAAGTGATTCGCATAAGTGTCCATCTATATAAAACCGAGTAAATAACAGTCCGTCTACTTAAGATTGACAAAAGTATTGCATTTGATGATAACACATATTCTAACCCAGTGTTTCTACCGAGCAGTGATTTGGTAAATGCCACTCAGAATGCCGGGTAACAGTGGCGTACCAACCGGGGGAGGGGGGGGGCAATTTCCCCCTCTGGCTCGAAAAAGCGGGATATGGACCCAAATCCAGCTTCGTCGGTTAATTTGTGACCAATCTTTCAGCCTATAAAATTGGGCCAAAATTAAAGTAAATGTGTGATTTTCTGCGCGACGCAACGCAAGTGCCTTCAAGTTAAGACTAAATGGAGAAAATCACGGGACGGACTTTCGAATTTGCCCCTTCGGAGGGACGGACATGGAATTGCCCCCTCTGGATCGACTGCCTTGGTACGCACTGCCGGGGTAAACGTACCCTCATACAACAAGATGGGTCACAAATTTTTTGTCAATGTCATTTTTCTGCTTACCGTTGATCTATCAAACCAGTGGAGACATTTCAAAATACTTGCTTATGACTGCAGTAGAACTAGCTGCACACAAAAATTAGGACCCGAAATTGAGGGCTGCGGGTAATGGTTGCTCCCCTCAAAAGTATAAGACATTACGCTTCAAACAGTTCGAATTTCTATATTTATTATTATTTGCGTTCTTCACATGCATTTCGGCTCTGTTTTTATTCATTATTTTTTTTGTGACAAAAAGGTTTTGGTAAAGAATATAAACTTTGATATGAGTGTAATTACCATGTTTATTTATTTGCACAGTTATTAACACATGTTTTCAAGCGAATCTCTAAAATGGATCCAAATAAAAAAAAAAAAGTAGAAGTCATGCTATTAAAAAACAATGGCCGACGATAATGTTCAAGCCACTGCCCCAATCATTATGGGCTGGTCCAGTGACTAGAGAATGCGTATAAAAGATGATTTTGGACTGAATCATGGAGAATCAACACAAATAGTTGTGAATTTTAGGTTCATACTAATTTCAACCCGGCCTGAGTCAATTCGAATCAATCACATAGATTGTTGAATTATTTGTGTTCACACTAAATTTCTAACCCAGGACCTGAATCGATTCAGAATCAATCCACATAGATTGTTGAATTATTGTGTTCACACTAAATTTCTAACCCAGGACCCGAGTCAATTCAGAATCAATCCAAATAGATTGTTGGATTATTTGCATTCACAATAAATGTATAAACCCAGGACCCGAGTCAATTCAGAATCAATCCACATAGATTGTTGAATATTTGTGTTCACACTAAATTTCTAACCCAGGACCCGAGTCAATTCAGAATCAATCCACATAGATTGTTGAATTATTGTTTCACACTAAAATTTCTTTCTAACCCAGGACCCGAGTCAATTCAGAATCAATCCACATAGATTGTTGAATTATTTGTTGTTCACACTAAAATTTCTAACCCAGGACCCGAGTCAATTCAGAATCAATCCACATAGATTGTTGAATTATTGTGTTCACACTAAATTTAACCCAGGGACCGAGGTCAATTCAGAATCCAATCCACATTAGATTGTTGAATTATTTATGTTCACACTAAATTTCTAACCCAGGACCCGAGTCAATTCAGAATCCAATCCACAGAGATTGTGGAAAAAATTTTACAATTTGGTTCACACTAAATTTCTAACCCAGGACCCGAATCGATTCAGAATCAATCCACATAGATTGTTGAAGTTATTTGTGTTCATAAAAAAATCTTACTCGGGACACGATGTGAATGCAGAAGATTCAAGCCAATAGATTAATTCATATTTTGGTTCACACCAAATTTCTATTCGGGATGGGGGTCGGGGGAGAGATATCCACATTGGACATAGTGAGGTTAAACCTTGAAGCTACTTCTTTTTGCAAGCCACTATAGTGTAGGTGATTAGTGTGGTGTATACTCCTATCAAAAGGTTTGTGTTCACGTGGCAAGTTGGTTCACACAATAATTCCAAATCAGCAATCGTGGAACTAGGAATTGGAAAACACTCACCACCCCATTTTCTACATTGCTCACCCGGTCCAGAGTTAAGAGCCTACAAGCTCCTTTTATCACTCAATTGAAAGCTCCAAACCTTCCCCTTCAAACCTAATCTTCTGCCTTGCTTCCTGCACAAACCCAATCAATCAAGGTTGGGGAAATCGGCAGGGGGTAGGACATGCCCAAAACCTAAACAGCAACAGTGAATTCAAACGGCATTCAACTTCTGGGTGCTAGTCTGTTTCAAAGATTAACGGTAGGAGGCGATCTTACTGCATATTAGGTTGTTGAGGTTACAAAGACTTGACTAGAGGCTATAGCTGGTCACGTATATTTAAATCTCAATGACCCGTATGGAAATATTACTTTTTGCAGCGGGGTTAATCCATAACCCCGAACGATTTGAAGTCCATATTTTTTCCTAATTATTCATGATACTACTAAGATCTTTGAAAAAAGGTTTAAGAGGATGATTTTGGAATGTCAATGGGACTGAGACTGCCCTATAGTAAATGCACGTGGCAGTTCCCCAAATTACCGTTGGAAATCCCCAATTGCCCAAATCGAGCAAGATCGGTCCTACACCCCCCCGGCAATCGGTTATTTAAACACTGACTGCTGCTGACAATACCTCGATCAACATTGGAGGGGGGGCAGTGCTACAAAAATTATTTCAAGATTGTGGTTAATATGTACCTTCAAAAACACTTCCCCAAGTTCAAACAATTTGGATGCCAATTTTCTATCTGTGAAATTTCACGCCAATTTTTCTATGGGTTGGGGGGATTCACCCTGGTAATCAGATTTATCATTATCCATGGTAGAGAAAGCAACATGACTATAAGTATAGCCTAATACAAGTAGCATTGGTATTTGTTATTATCACATTACAGAGTACACTTAATCGTAAAATTCAAATGTACTAATTTCTTGAATTCTATTAAAAAAGGTTTCTTATTTGTAAGAGCAGGCCAGAGGGATGGGGTTGTAATTATCAGAACCTTTCCTCCCTTGCCCCCCCCCCAATAAAAAAGTTAACTTGGCCTATCCTCAGTCATGTTCATGATAGAGGGTCAGAGGCTATGTTTGGCCTCCCGTTAATCTAGAATGCCACGTTTAAACTCCGTTAAATAGGACCACTAATCAAATAATATCCCCAGGCTATTTCCTTGCATCTTTAAAGGAATTGAGTAGAAATTTGTATTTTATAATTCTTTATTTGTATTTTTATGTTTAATTCCATATTGTTTTCATATTGTTCTCAAATAATCAAATGTGTAACATTAATATTATATTATTCCTGTTTTAGTCGTACTTTTTATTCTATGGGCGTAAGTACTTTCACAAACACGTGGACAAATTGGAAATGAACCGCATTCAGTTTCAGCCGACCAGTGACGCCACTCACAATGCCACCACCACCTATGAACCAAGTATGAGGACAAAATCTTTCCGATTGACCCAGAAAGAGACAGTTTGTCTAAAACTACTGTTTTAAAGTGAACATTCACATGATAACTTTTGGCACTTTGATGCTTTTTGAATGTTTGCTTGTTTTATAACTTCCAATTTTGCGCTTCCTTTACGTAGACATAACCCACCAACAGAATATTGTTGTGCACTCATGTAATTTTCAGAAGTTGCTTGAAGTGCAAAAAGCATGCAACACAGGATGGTAGCACTAATTGTATATTTCTTTAAGTGACTGCATTTTGCAACGGGAGCCTAACTGTACTCTATAAGTAAAAAAGAGTGAAAAAAACACTCAAAAATAGTTGTACATGTTGGTTAATCCCACTCCAAAAAGAGAGAATCACTGAACTTCACTCCAGAAAAAGAGTGAAAGTGAACACCACTTAAAGTGTGTTGTCCTCCATTTAACTCTTTAAAGAGTGGACATTCACTCGTTTTGATTGAAGTGAACTTCACTCCTTTTTGGTGTTGAATATTAGTAGAACGGTGTAACAATAGTGACCAATCTGCCTCAAAAAAGAGTGACTTCACTTCCACCAGTTAGACTTCCCTTTGAGAATAACAGCCGTATGTTTTGACATTCGGGGTGATAGTTTGGCTTTCAGGTCCCTGTAAGGTTGATAAAAAGTCTTGGTACGTATGTTACCATGGTTATAATTCACTAATCAAGAGCCGATGCAACTTAGGGGTGAAAAAAAAAGCACCGGGAAGCAATTAAAAAAATGTTTACATTGTGTGAGAATGATGTTTATGAGCATGCCTATGTGTGAGCATTTACGTGTTCACACATTTGTGTTGAAACAAGGATTCTCGAAATAGATTAATATCCAAAAATAACCCGAGTTATTGTTTCTTTTGAAAAAAAGCTGTTCCGGATGAGAGGATCAACAAAAAAGAAAATCAAAACTTTGTAGGCCTATATGGTAAGTTTCCCATAGGCTTTTCTAGATGTTTTGCAGAGGGGGGTAAAGCTTTACATGTCCCTACTTATATAGTGCAAAATGTTGTTACAATGTTCTAAAAATAAACGAGACAAGAAGATTTATGCCAAATTTGGCTGAATTCAGTATCATGGCAAAATTTGTCATAACAACTTTTTGCCTCAGTGAGTCAATTAAATTTACCTCAGCCTGAAAATTAATTTTGTTGCAATAGAATTCAGAATTTTGCCACAGCAATATTTGAAGTTTACTATGCCATAAGGGCATAAGAGATGTCTCTCTATTGGTTAAAGCATGCCCTGTTTTGACTGAAACAAAATATTTTGCTGCAGCAGAATTTGGAATTTCCATGAGGTAAAAAGAAGTCACCTTTTGGGCAAAATAATTTTGTGGCAAAATTCTTTTCATTTTGGGCAAAATTAATCTCAGCTTGGCAAAATTGCTCTGGCTCTGGCAGAAAAATGACATTGGCTAACGATACCCAAAGCTCATATCGAGACTCTAATTGTTTTTCAAGAAAAAAAATAGTCTCAAGCAAAATTTTCCTTGAATCTACTCACTGGTGTGCCTATAGGAAATGAGTGCTTTTGGGGAAGGGGATCAAGGTCCTCCAGGTTTTTGAAAAAAATGATGCAAAAACAGCCTATTTGGGGCATGAATGAGCCACTTAGCTCCTTAGGTGCTCATAGTCCACCAAGTTTGAAGGTTTCTGTGTATGCCTACGCTGCTGTTTGAGAACAAAAGTAACTTTCCCAAGACCCATTTTTGAAAACCCAAGCAGCTCATGACTCCAAATGTGTAAACAATATTGTGGTTTATGGAATATTCATGTTTTGTTAATCCATGCAAGATAAACTTGAAACATATATGATATATTGAGTTGGGTGCTCAACATTAAGCTGTCATGACAGTAGACAAAGGGAAAGGGCTTTGCTTAAAGCTACCCTTTATGCTCATTCTCTTTTAGTTTTATTCAGGCAACAATGCACCACTCTTCATCTCTATGGGTATTCAGTGTAATTGTCTAAGAACACTATACTTTCTGGTATAATCCTGCAGTAGGCCCATTACAAAAGAGTTTGCACAAAATGTGTTGATGGTTTCTGGGCAATGTCGACTTGCTGATTCCAGATCTTAAAGGGATTAGCAGCGATTTGCTAATCCGAAACATCGAAAAAATCATCAAAATTCATATTTTTGTATTTTGTTACTGGCACGGATATGCGAACATAACCTGCAAGTGGTTGGCTTGTAATCTGTGTATTAAAGACAAGGCAGCACTTTTTATCCGATTCTGTAATTTCTATACGTGCGTATCAAAATTCCAACTTGAGATCAAACAAGCCTTTCCCTGTGAATATCCCAGATTTTAAGTGTGATATTGTGCACCATGACCAATACAGTTTGACCTCAAACACAAACATTATTGACCTTTGTTTATTCTGTACTGGTGTAAACCACAATCAGCTGTTTAGGATAGATTTTGATACCCATCTCTGTGTGTCTATTTACGGGAGACAGTATGGCAAATTTCCTCAAATACTTCATTTTTTCCACTATTTCGCGCCGATATTTTCAACCCGTTTTGATGTGAGAGCTAAAAACGTGATTTTACAATCCCCATAGAGTACTGTGTAAAATTAATAAAAATACACGTCGCGGTTCTCGAACCGCTAAATCCCCCTGGCGGGAGCGGTTTACAAATTTTTAAATAATCAGCTGCAAATGTCATTACCCTTGTGATTTTTCTTATTGTTGGATAGATATCTGGGTTTATGGCTAGCGTGTTGAAAACAAGGGGCATCCGAAGAAGTAAAAGTTGGATTGCATACGCGATGTGGCATTTCCAGCATGCTTACTGCGCATGTTTGGCAACGTCCGCGCAATGCACTCCGGCACATGCGCGGCATGCGCGTGCGCACGGTCGCGTGCATAGTTGTATTATGTGCCACAAAAACCTTACTCTTACTTCCTTAACCCAAAAATCCCCTTCTTTAAACCCACAAACCACTGAAACGGGAAACCCCCCCTTAACTTTTGTTGCAACACACCTAAACCACAAACAGCCCTTAAAGCCCAGACACCCCCCCTTCTTAAAACCCAAAAAACCTTAACCCAAAATCACCTTAAACCCCAACAACCCCCATTCACCTGGGACACCCCCCTTACTTAAACTCGTGCAACCCACCTTAAACCACAACAAGGCCCCTGAAGCCCAGACAACCCCCCTTAAAACCCGGACAACCCCTTTAAACCCGACACACCCACCTAAAACCCAACAATCCCCTTAGGTCCAGACAAACCCCTTAAACCAGGAAAAAAACACAACTTGAAAAAAAGACAAAACCCAAAAAAACCCATGACATTCCCCCTTAAACCACCAAACCCCCTTAAACCAGGACAACCCCCCTTAAACTCGTGCAACCCACCTTAAACCACAAACAAAGCCCCCTTAAAATGCCCAGGAAAAAAACCCCCCCCCTTAAACCCGGACAACCCCTTTAAACCCGCCACAACCACCTTAAACCCCCACACAATCCCCCTTAAGTCCAGACAACCCCCCTAAGTCCAGACAACCCCCCCTTAACACCCGGACAACCCCCTTTAACCCAGAACAACCCACCTTAAACCCCAAACAATCCCCCTTAACAACAATCCCCTAAACACCCAACAACCCCTAAAGCTGGAACCCCCCTTAAACTGGCAACCCCCACCCTTATACTCGTGCAACCCACCTTTAACCACAACAGCCCCCTTAAGCCAGGACAACACCCCTTAAACCAAAAAAACCCTCAAAACCCAAAAATCCCCTTTCTTAAACCCCAAAAACCCCACTTAAACTGGATCAACCCCCTTTAACTAGTTGCTTGTGCAACCCACCTTAAAACCCCTTAAGCCCAGACAACCCCCCTAAACCGGACAACCCCTTAAACACGCACAACCCTACCTTAAACCCCAACAATCCCACCTTAACCCCCCTTAAACTCACTGTGGCCAAAACCCACCTTAAACCAAACAACCCCTTAAGCCCAGACAAACCCCCTTAAACCCGGGACACCCCTTTTTAAACCCCCGCACAACCCACCTTAAAACCCAACAATCCCCCATAATTTTGTCCAGACAACCCCACCCTTAAACCCGGACACCCCCTTTTAAACCCAACAACCCACCTTAAACAACAACAATCCCCCTTAAACCCAAAACCCCCCTTAACAGCTGGACAACCCCCTTTAAACCTGACACCCCACCTTAAACCTAATCAGCGCGAGATTACATGATTCCCCACCCCTCCCAATCAAGTTTCATCAAAATCGGAAAATACCCAAAATTTAGCACATAAATATGCAATAGCTATTTAATTAGCATTTCATGCGCCACAAACCTAACAGCGCGAGAGGAGAGAAGTAAATGGATTTCCCCACCCCCCACCAAGTTTCATCAAAATCGGACTTATTGGATCTTCAGATAGTTTGTTCACAAACTTTTTGGGTAAAAATACCCCAAATTAACCCATTAATATGCAAATTAGGGACCTAATTAGCATATGCCACGCCCATAATCTAATCGATGAAGGGCATGGCAGTCCGATCCACCCACCAAGTTACACCATAACCCTTATGGGTATCATGTTATCGCGTTTACAAGAATGTGGGTTAAAAAACCCAAAATTAACTCATTGATTATGCAACTTAGGTACCTAATCAGCATCTGCCACGCCCATAATCCAATCAGATGAAGGGCATGGCAGTCCGATCCCAACCACCAAGTTAACATCACCATAACCTTATCGCGTTCACAAGATTGTAGTGGACGCCGCCGCCGCCGCCGACGCTTTGACTGATAGCATAATCCCCCTTCTGCTTTTCAAGCCAGGGGGATAAATTAAAACGGGCCACATGGTCGCTCATAACATCCCAAAACCACACATCCTGCCCTAAGATTTCACAGGGTAATGAGAAAAATCTGTAACCCGCCAATGGCGGTATGGACGGATTGCTTTTTCTCCCTAGGGTATGTGCAGGTCTGGGGCGTGGAATTAAATGGGGTAAAGTTTTAGTCTATACTTGACGCAAGAAGGTGGAGACAAAAAAAGTCCATAAGCCAGTCGGCCTGCATGGAAGGAAACTTGAAGCTAAGGGGACTGTTGGACCCAAACCTCACAAAAGCTTCATATCGGGCAGTTAGACGTTCGCCTAGGAGCTTATCAAAAGTATAGGTCTAAACACTTTAGGTCTATAGACTAAAATTCATGGAGTTGGCTACTCTAATCATCTAGAAAAAAAAAATGACTTTTTTGGGAAATGTTGACCTTTTTGACATTTCCCCACCCCCTGTCAGACCCAGGGGAGGACCCTGGGAGAATGAATTACATGGTTGTAGGCTTGTCCCCTCCTACAATATCTATAAGTTTGATACTTCTAGCTAATTGGACAACACGTTATGGCAAAGTTTAATTTTTGTGAAATGTTTTCTTTTTTTTTACATGTCCCCACCCCCGGTCAGACTCGGGGTTCCCTGGGGGTATAAAATTTACATGGTTAGTAGGGGGTTGTCCCCCTCCTACTAAATATACCTAAGTTGACTACTCTTAGCTATCTTAAAAAAAGTTATGGCAAAAATGTTTACCTTTTTGGTGAATGAAATTTTTGACCTTTTTGACATTCCCCACCCCCTGTCAGAAACCCAGGGGAGGACCCGGGGAATGGAACTAGGACAGATTGTCGCTTAGTGGGGATTGTGATTTTCTACCATATATCTAAGTTTAAGTACTCTAGCTGATCGGAAAAAAAGTTATGGCAAAATGTTTACCTTTTTGGTGAAGGTTTGACGTCTTTTGACATCCCCCCCCCCCCCGTCAGACCCCGGGGAGGAACCTGGGGGAATGAATTACATAATGTAGATGGGCTTGTGCATCCTACAATATATCTAAGTTTGGGTATCTTTACCTCATTGGAACAAAAGTTTTGGCAAAATGTTTACCTTTTTGGTGAATGAATGAAAATGGTGACATTTTTGACATTTCCCCACCCCCTGTCGACCCAGGGGAGGACCCTAAGGGGAATGGATTACATGGTTAGTAGGAGGCTTGTGCTTTTCTACAATATATCTAAGGTTAAGTACTATAGCTGATCGGAAAAAAAAAGTTATGGCAAAATGTTTACCTCTTTTTGGTGAAATGTTGACCTTTTTGACATTCACCCCCACCCCCCAACCCGGTCAGACCCGGGGGGACCCTGGGGGAATGAACATTGTTAGTATGGGCTTGTGCCATCCTACAAGATCTCTAAGTTTGGGTACTTACCTCATCTGGAAAAAAAGTTATAAAAACTTAAAAGTTGTTTTCAAAAAACCCCAAAACCAAAATTTTTTATATTTCCCCACCCCCTGTCAGACCCAGGGAGGACCATTGGGGGAATGGATTAAATGGTTAGTATGGGCTTGTGCCATCCTCCAATATATCTAAGGTTGGCTACTCTAGTGATCTGGAACAAAAAGTTATGGCAAAATGTTTACCTTTTGTGAAATGTTGACCTTTTTGACATTCCCACACCCCCCCTGTCAGACCCAGGCGGAGGACCCTGGGGGAAATGAATTACATGGTTAGTATGGGATTGTGCCCATCCTACAATAGATCTAAGTTTGGGTACTTACCTCATCTGGAAAAAAGTATGGAAAATGAAAAATACTTAAAAAAAGTAAAATTGTTGACCTTTTTTGGACATTTCCCACACCCCGTCAGACCCAGGGGAGGACCATGGGGCAATGGATTACATGGTTAGTATGGGATTGTTGCCATCCTACAATATATATAAGTTGGGGTACTCTAAACCTCATCTGGAAAAAAAAGTATGGCAAAATGTTACCTTTTTGGTGAAATGTTGAACTTTTTTGAAATGTCCCACCCCCTGTCTATGACCCAGGGGAGGACCTGGGGAATGGATTACATGGTTATAGGGGCTTGTGCCCCCCTACCATATATATAAGTTTGGGTACTCTAGCTCATCTGGACAACAAAAAAGTGTTATGGCCAAAAATGTTTACCTTTTTTGTGTCCCAGACACACCCCATACACCCCTACATACACAATACATACCACATACATACATACATTACATCATACATACGTACATCCAAGACATTGCCATTCATAAGCCGGATTTTGTACGCAATCCCGTCCACAAATAGTAGTTTCTTCTGACACCAATAACTTCTGCCACTTCCGGTAAATCTGGGGTCCCCTGGGGATGAGGCAATTAGCAATTGGACCGTGGACCTTTAATCCTTAGAACCAGAAGAACAAATTCTACACCTTTTTAATCTCATGAAATTTACAAATTTGCCCCTCATATCTCAAACATGTTCAAAGATGCAAAAGTTGTATCATCAAGATTTGGACTCCGAAGTAAACGATTTGTGCAGGGTCTTTTGCAAGGTCATATGCAGGGTCTATGGTTTTACTGCTGAATGAAATAGTACCTTTGGATAGGAAAAATGTCTCTAACAAGGTTCTGGGAACATAGAGTATAACATGTAACGACTGTCATGGGTTGAGCACAATTTCTGAGGTTTAGATTGTGTAAACCACTCAAATGTTTGAATTATGTAACTAATATCAACAGTGATGTTATAAAAAACAATTAATAAGATGTCTGAGAAATATTCAGGTCTGAAAACAGAGAGCCACGGCTAGCAAAATCACAAAACAAGGTACAAAGGTATAATGGGATGACCACTAAGAGCGATCTCGATTATTGGTCAACCCTCAGATGTCCAAGGTCGATTTAAAAAACAAAAAAACACAGGACAGAAATGGGTGATACAAGAAGGGGACAGACAACCATGGAGGACAGACAGGAAATAGGGCACTTTCACAGGAGGTCAGTGGGTTAACTTGGCCAGACCCCCCCTGACACCCCAAGCACGCAGAGAATATAAAAGAATCACTTGCAGAAACATCTGAAATCCGAGCGCACGCATTGCATTCTCTGCACGGTTGGCGATTGCGGCCCTTGAACATGTTTAAAGCATTCCTACAAAATAGTTTACATAGGGGATTTCCTTTGAACATACTCAAGGGCCAAAAACACACAGGTGGTTCTGCCCATCCAAGGACAATATTTCCCTTCCATGAATATTATTACAGATAATTTGTGATTGAATTCGCAATTTAATGTACTTTAGGTTCCTTAAAATTAATTATTAGTTTCTCGTAGTAGTTCCCTCTAGAAAGTGAGGAAGGAGAGCAGTTTTTATTTTCTATACACTAAAATATGGCCGTTTTCACCGAAAATAGATAGTACCACCAACTAACAGCCACATTAGACTCCCTGGCCCTTAGAGGTCACAAAATTCACAAGAAAGTGACTGTAGTTCATTAATAACGCAAGGCCCATCATCCATCAAAGATCAGGATTGAAAACATTAAAGGCACTATCAGTGATTTGCTAAATCAGAAAATCAACAAAATGATCGAAAATCAGATTTTTGCAGTTTTGTAACAAGTATAGGTATCCTAACATACCCTGCAAGTGACAAGTTTAAAAGCAACCTAAGGACAAAATCGGTTATTTCAGTCATTACTGTCCGAACAGACACTTACTACAACACATATTTGAATGGGGGTTCATATCTTTGAACACTGCTGTTTTCTTCCTTTTCTGTCAATTTTTCAGTTGGAAAATATACGTTATGAGAGTCCTACAGACTTATCCTTCACTTTTAAGTTATTTCAGCAAATTTCAATTTTGGTTATCTTTCAGGTGAATCACTGATAGTGTCTTTAAATAATTAATAAATAAATAAAAAGACTGACCTTATCCCAAATAGATAAGGGAGGGCTATGAGAATCTGATAATTTTTGTAGTTTAACTAATATATAGTAAAAATATAAATAGATCAATAAATTTAATGATATAGAGACAAGAAATATTGAGTGTATCTCTTTTTTAAAAAGTAAATACTGCTTGAGTTGCTGATGTCTTCGGCAATACTGTTCCACAGGTACGGTCCCTGCCTTTTGAATGTATGTCTGGCAAGGTCAGTGCTGAGGTTACTAGGGTGTAACAAATGAGCAATTCTAGTACCGTACATGTGGAAGGCACTACTTTTAACCAAAAGTACCAAATTATCAAATTTAAGGGAAGATTATTATTAATAAAATGGTACATGAACACAGCTTTATACAATTTATGAATGTGACAAATAGTGAGAGTATTTAACATGGAGAATGATTTTAATTTAAAAAAAAATCTCCCTGGATTCCTTACTTCAAAAGTAGACCAGGTGAAAACCTTAGGGGTTACATCATACATGACATTTTGAACTATATGTGTCAAATTTGAGATATAAAATTTGAGATATCAATACTCAATGGACGCTCTTCATGTCACATGCCATGCCATCTTGTGACAAAAGCCTTGTTGCAATTCCAAGATGACAGATAGAAGCTGATAGAGTCTATTATATGTCACATAATCATTTGTTTTCCCAATTGTTTTCTCATATATCAAACAATCAGAATTGTCCCATATGTTTTATTTTGACACTTAAAGTGATAGGAGGAGATTTTTTTAGGATACGAATTTCTCTCAAATTGCACAGAATCGATTGTAGACCACCTACCAAGTATGTTCCGAAGGTTTATTGGACAAACAAGTACAAAAGAAAACAGCAAACCTTGTTTGGAACTTGCCTGACTATCGTAATTGTCCCCATAGAACACCGTGCTTTGACTTTCTGTTGTGCACGACAGAAAGTACTAATTCATCATATTATTACATAAAGACGGTGTATTCGGCTTATTCACTTCAGGTGTGATCTAATACATTGGAAAGCATTCCAAATATGCAAAAAAAACCCGGGTTCAAAAAAAATTGGGGGCGCTTCTTTCTGGAAATCTCCTCATGTCTCTTTAAGTTACCTTTAATTTCAGCACATCATGCTACTTTTAAAATAAGCATGCAGTCCCAGGATTTTTGTTGAAATCTTTAAGTATGGGAAAACTAGCCAGAAGTAAATTTATACTTTTAACTAAGTCTCTCTACTGGGAAAACCCTCACATTTCCATGGATTACTTGGCAACAAGTGGTAACAAAAAGTTGATACTAAAGAGTTAAAAAATAGATAAAAGATGTTATCACATATACAGACAGTTTTCCCCTCTAGCAGTATGAAGTAAAGGACCAGGATATATGCCTTTGAATCATATACACCGAGGTAGGATCTGACCAGGACACTCACGATGATGAAAAACAGCCTTCCTTCACTCTCACACACACAAGGCATATTGTGCAACTATATTAGTTTTTCATTCATCGTGAGGGAAGATCAGCTCGAATTAATTCCTCGGTTGACATTTTGGTACTGTTTGGATCATTTTTTAATCATTATACACATATCACAAATCGGCCAAAATCGGCTTTGGGGAAATTTTTTTACGAGCAACTAAAGATTGTGGCTTTTTTGTACTTATATCGGAAATGAATTTCTAAAACAGCTGGGTTAACCGGTGACGCGTATAGCGCCACGGAAATGCGACGCTTGAAACGCTTAAATACGCGGGGCGTCAAACGGCGCGTTTGCTGCGTTTTGTAGGCTTTGGCGCATGTTAATTTCATCTGACTGATTATTCATACTTGCGATTTCGTGATGGGCATAAATTTATCATTCGAAGCACAATAAAACGTCTAAGGGGCAAATGTGTATGTGTGTGTTTTTGTTTATGTGTGCGTGTGTGCATGTGCATGTGTGTCTAAATGAGCGAAATGAGGTGCAAGTTTTAGCGATTTAACGTAAAATTGGAAAGAAAATGAAACATTTTATATACAGTCCCTTGTTTCATGCATTGTTGTTTCTTTCTTTTTCATATTATGAAATTCCCGAGAAATATCACTGATAATTAACATGAAATTTAAACCTTTTTATTTATTTATTTATTTATTAATTTATTTTTATTTAATTTTGTAGGGAACTTTGTCAACGAATACAATTTTCAGTGTTTTCAAAGTGCCGGGATCAGGGACACCGCTTCGGAAATAATGGACAGAAGTGGGGAAATAATCCTAAGTGAATAAAAAAAAAGTCAAAGGGTGAAAATAAGATAAAGAGATGCTTAAAATGCTTCAACCATGAAAGGTTATCAGCTGGTTATAGAGCAAGTTCCAAATAATTTCTATGTTACAATCAAATAAAACCTGTAAGTCTACTAAGGGGAAACATCGATGAAGTCCTATTAAATCCTTAGACGTAACAAGACTAGTTCGTTAGGGGTAAACATGTTGATTTACTTAGTAAAGCCAAAAAAGCATCGGCTCGGTCAGGAATGAAAATATCATTTTCTAGAGAACCTGACTGTGTCCGGATTCAGCCCCCCCTGTTAACTGGAATTGTTTTTAATGTTTGTTGCTATCACAAATGGGACGAAAAGTTAAACTTTGTCCATTTTAGTAACTTTTGTGTTTCTGTTGGTTATTCTATTTGTCCCTTTGTTTATAAAGATGGCATAATTGAAACCAAAACTCGACAACAAGCACCCCCTACTTTAAAAGGCAATCGTATGGGAATTATGATTTTTTAATAATCCCCACCTTTACGGTTTATAGGATTGGCAACAACATTTGTGATTGTTTTCGAATTCATAGAGAATACAATGGACAAGATGTACGCACAAATCTTACCATGCTATAACGCAAGGGATCCTGTTCCCTGTGATGTCCCACCAACTTATATCAATATTGCAGAAACGCTTTAATGGAAATGTCTGATAATCCTTAATTTTTTTTATAGCACGGGGGAGGGGTGGTGTCCGCCTTCTAACGAAACTTATGCGTTTATTTACTTCATGGCAGTTCTGTCAAATTCCATCCCTCAACCCCCCCCCCCCCATAGTAAGGAGCATTTACATAATGTACTTTGTAAACATGTTATAGGACTGTATCTTGACATAAGGTCGGGCCTGACTGTTACACCTTGCTAATTGATATGGAATTATAACATTCAGGCCCGTATACCCCTAGAGGGGGGTTGCGGTTCCCCTTCCCCAAAAGGGGGATATTAGGTCCACTTTTTGTTCTGTTTTTTATATCAAAAGATCCAGAATGTAAAGACAAAATGACAATAAAGTTCACTTGGTGATGAGATGTGCCAAAAAGTCCCAAAAAAGGTCTATTTTACATCTTAAAGTCAAATTTCAAAAAAAAAGACCACTTGTGTGTCCGTTGTGTGTGTGTGGTGTGTGTGTGTGTGTGGGGGGGGGGTTAGGTCCACTTTTCTTTTTAGGTCCAATTTTCAAGTTGCGACCCCCCCTCAATAAATCTCTTGCATGACGGTCCTGTAAGATTCACGGAACTGGATTTCTCACCAAGAAGTCTGTCATAGCCCTTTGCTTTGCATGTTGGAAATGGTATTGGCTTCTATCAGCATGCGTCTGTTATATGCGTCGCCCTTCGAAAGTTTACATTATCCATCGATATGTGGGACTGTATAACTCCAGAACCCCATAAAGTTATGTACTTCTTGTATTATTAATCAGAACAAGATGTTTTGTTTTCCACCTCACTTTCCGAAGAGTACGCGTGTATTTTCTCTTTAGCTGGATTTTAACCGCTTTTCGTTTTTTATTTTGAAAATCATTAAAAAATGTGATATAATTTTATAGCCAAAATTGGTGAAGTATGGAAACCTTTTTTTTTTTGTGCTTGCCACAAATGGAGTTTTTATAGCAGCAGCAATTAAATTAAACCAATCTGTAGTTTTATAATATCAATTTTCTGGTCTATTCATTTTGCAACTGATAACATATAAACACTAAATCAGTGGAATAACCGTCTTGGATGACTGGGACTTTGGTGGTAATATTTGTGGGTGTAATATCTTCGATAACTTCCCCACGCACATTGTGGCACCTTTTGGCTTGTGTAGGTCCAACATTTTATATTTTTGTTTTGTCTTGTGACCTATTAAATGTCTTTTAACACCGCAAAAATTCCATCTATAGGCTATCTCTATCCCAACCTTGCTTCTGAATGGTCAGACACATGCACAAGATAGAAGACCCGACACACACTTAACTTTTTGTCTTTAGGCAGCCCTGGTTTTGTTACTGCGTTAGTTTTATTATCTTTGTTCAGACTACAAACATGCATATAAAATATACAATAACAACCAAGACTGACTTTTCTTTTTTTTACTTGCCTATATAAAGTAAATTTTTATTGATTGTGCCATGCATTTTATGCATAAACTAAAGTCGCAAGCGTCTGAAATCTCAGTCAGATGAAAATTAACATTCCAATGTCCATTAAACGCAGCCAAACGCAAACATGGTCTGAACCGCGCGCGTATTAGCGTTTCAAGCCGTCGCATTTACCATTGCGTTGTCGCGTCACCGTTTAACCCGGACTGTTTTTTAGATTCTGTTGCCCTGCATTTACAAACGTTCACTATTTTGAGTTTGCTCGGAAAATTTTTCCCAAAGCCGATTTTGGCCTATTTTAGATATGTGGATGACTTAAAGCCTGCAAATTTCCGACAGAACCAACATTGTCGAACGCAGAGGATTAATTTCAGCGGATGGCCTCTCATCGCTCTCCCACGACTGAACATATCACTTGACTTGTTTCCTATTTCAGCAGGGTAGGACATGCCAACCTAACAGCAAAACAGACAATTCAAAATCAGCCATCCGGCGTTAACCTGAGTGCTAGTCCTTTTCAAGACTTTACGGTAGAGGGCGCTCCAAAAAAGAAAAGATTTACTCATACAAACGTTACAAACAGACAAAGGCTAGGCCTGGTCAAGATTTTAAAGCTACTAACTGACCGTCATTGCGAAATTCCACAAACTACACTATTTTGCAGCAGTTAATCCACTAACCTTGACTGGAGTTTGACAGTCAAAATTTATTTTTCAAAAATTATCATGACTATGACTAGTATGTAAAGAACTACACGGTTTAGAGGAATTTTGTAATGTAACTGAGTACAGAGCTTGCCATATAAATGCTGTAGCGTCCACCAATTACCGTTTGGAAATCCCCAACGCCCAATCCAGCTGGTCGTGTCCTACCCCCCCCTATAGTCGTCATTTTGATCAGTAGTGAGAATTATCTAAATGCCTCATCGATCTTCTAACATTGAAATCGAATTATGGCTTTGTTGCCTTGGTAAAGACTATCTTAGCAGTAAAGGGATGGGTGTTAAATCGGCACAAATCGGGGCTAAATCCCATACATCGACCGCTTTCTGTTCTCCACATACTTGCTTTTAGGTATCTGTGCTTGATAGACAATAGAACTGATCATTTTGGAATACCATGGGCGCAATGTTCTTTGCCACTTTGGTTGGGTAAATGAACAAGTATACGTCATTTTTAATCTACTGATTTATTTCTTTTGCGACTAACTGTTAGCCAACCATTTTAGCCAACTAAAAGTGGTTTATTGTCACCGTGACCCTTCTCTTGTTGGGGGTTGTTCTAAGGAGCAGTTTTATGAGTAATACATCCAAATTACCCAATTTGGATGCTTTCTGAAAAAGAAATCCCCAACTACAGGTAGTTCAAAAACTTAATCTTAGGAGTAGTGTAAATTACTTGTAATGGTAAATATAACTTGCTTAAAATCTATCCATCACCTAATATATGTTGGTCATTTTACAGGCAAACAAACATTTATTTTGTACCTTAGTAGCATCCTACAGTGTTCAAAACCACACAACACGAGGTGTCACTAGACAGATGCTAGGAATACAGGAGCTCTATCTATGGGCCCATAGTCATATAATTGTACAGTAATGTACATATTTTAGGTTCTCCTAGGGCGTATCCTTCTCGCATTTAAAGAGTTATATTCAACTAGGCTGGTTAGAGCCAGGTAGAATGTAAGCCTGTATCTTCTACCATTCAAAAAGACACGACACATTTTTTTTAGTTCCCCACTTTCCTCCTTTCTGAACCAGGTCATATTTTTTCATGCTTTCATCATCTTCACTCTGCTTTCAAAAACAAGGCTTAATGTGCATTTGATTACAATCCTATCACGCTACCAAATATGTCTATGAAATGGTCGGGGTGAGCGAGTCTGCATTGGGTTGGTCTATTGATGCTTTCATTTTGCGTGACTATGTGGAGGATCTTGCAGAATTAGGAGAGTGTCTTGGGTGATTGTGGGAGTAAGGAAGGCAGGCTTCTCACCATCTCAAGGGCAGGTGCCGGCTCTGAGGAGGTAGTGCGACTGAGATCTGCTCTCCTCCCTCCCCGGCTAACTCTCTCTCCCCTCCTTCCTAAGTTAGATAGTGTAACGGTTATAAGGGTTACAGGTGTAGGATCAGGGAAAATGTTCTGTATCGAAGGTTAGGATTAGGCTTTGGCTTCTTGGGTTAAGGTATGGTCCTAATGCTGGCGTTTACCCCTAAACCTTGGATTAATTAAAATTGTGAACTGCTTACAGGAAACTCACAGACCAGATACAGTCACCAACAAGATAAGAAAGTACATAATCTTATCAAGAATCAACCCTTTGAAAAATTCAACAATGACAAATCACACAGCTGATCTCCTAAAAAGGAGGCAATTTATTTAGAATTTTGTTTTTAAATTGTGTATAATACACTGTATTAGTTTAACACCTCAAACTTGACAAATATGCTCAGTCTATTAGCTTTAGCGACCTTTTAAACCACATAGGGTCCACCATTTAGGCCAATGCAGGAAAACTAGTTACAAAATCTTCAAAATCTCTCAAGATAGTTCGCACAACTCTGTACAGGACTTAAGATATGCATTGAACACTTCCCTAACCTTGAGCCTTCCTATTGGTACTAATCGCAGATTACACCAGCTTAAACCGCCCATGGATTATTTTTCCTCTCCTGCTGGTTTGGCTCCCTGTCCAGTATAAATTGAATACTATTTCCAACGCTTTAAAACATTCTCTACTAATTCCCATGTGAGCTCATGTGGGAGTCTAGCATCAAGTTTTTTATTTACTCCGGTGTTTACTTTTCAACTTCCTCTCTGAAATTAATATTTAAATATTTTGAAAACATCATCATTACCAGATACTCTTAAAATTTTTCCCAAAAATGTTTGTCAGTACCACCTCTGCATTTCAGACTTTACCAACACAATTAACCTTCGCCTTCATCTCAATTACCTCCTAGTAATAGTGTGACTCTCTCTGTTATTGGATGTTCAACATCAATTCTGCTAGTTGTAATGGAGAGAGGTTTGACATGGATCTTGGCAAATTTGGTATCAATTGTAGATATGAGCATGCGCAATCCAGACAAGTATAGTTTGCACTAATCATGGAGATGTTTAGTTAGTTTGGTAAAATAGGGGGTAAAGTTTCCCTTTTAATCAAATTTGTATTGTTTTGTATGGGATTTAGGCACTAATCCTCTTTCCTAACCGATGATCCAAAATGGAAGATCTGAAATAATGGAAACTGTACATTTCCAGAATTCTCATGCTCATACCAACAATTTGACACCAATTTTGTCAAGATTGAAGCATTTTGAAAATTTGGCCCCTGTACAACGACCAATCAAAAGGTCAATGACCTTTATCACATTTTCAGCCGTATCTCTATAACTGAATATCACAGATATGTCAAACTTTATATTTTCTGATTCCTTATGGCGAGACGAATCATTTGAGATACTTTTCAGCTAAATTGAACCACTTTGTATGATTAATCCCTCTTAATCCAAGATGGCCGCCAAACGGACCCCGTGGGACATTATTTGATTTTGGTAACATCAAAATTCTTTAAGTAGATGTCGTAGAGATTCTAAAAATCATATTAGAATTTAGTTTTAAGGGGGTGCATGGGAACCCGTATAATCTGCTAGACTATATGAGTCAAAATGAATGCCACATAAATAACAAACAAAATGAGATGTTATTTATCTTAATATATGGCAGGGTTACAAAGATATAAAACCAAAAAAATGCAAAAGCCCCGAATATCAAAAATCTCTAGACTTTAACACATGCCTCATCCGTAGGCACCTCATCCATAGGCACCACCCTCTCTGACCCCGACTGACTTAAAATTACGACAACTCAAAAAGTAAAGATAGCACAAAATTGAATCTGCTACCATATCAAAGCTAGATAAATTCCCTTTAAAATGAAATATAAATCAGCTGAATACCTAACTTGGTTCTTATGATACAATAACAAATGTTTAAAAATATTTGTGAAAAGGTAACGCCACCCTCATTTTGTATACCCCAACTCATGGCGCATGACCATAACTAATGATCTAATTTAATTCCTTGACCCTGGACCCTGAAAACATATGTATAGACACAAGAATATAGTACAAGCCTTAAATCTTGAGTTATGTTCAAAAATGTCAAAATGGCAGCCCATTTTGAATTTTTATGCAAATTAACTGTTAAGTTGACCTAATGCTATAACTAATGATCTAATTGTATTCCTTAACCCTGAAAACATTTGTAAAGACACAAGAATTAAGTCATTACAAGCCTTAAATCTTGAGTTATGTACAAACAAACGTTAAAATGGCGGCCATTTTGAATTTATGCTAATTAGGCACATTTCCTCTCAAAATTCAGCTTGGGGACCAGAAAATTTGGAATTAGCATAAAATTTTCATCTAAAAACACTGACCCAATTGCTTTTACTCAAAAATGCCTTCGTCATGTTGAAGGAAGCACTTTTTTGAGAAATGGAACCAGTCTAAATAAGACCCTTTTCATGACAAACTAATGTTTTTCAGTGTTGATAATTATCAAGTGTTATACATGTACACCTGGCACAAAAAGTATCTCGGCATGTTTTTCGATCAGTACTGTGCCAAAGTCAGGCCATTTTGAAAGTTTTCGAAATATACATTTTGTTGCCTAGGTCTTGCTCTTTCATTAACACCTCTCTTGTAAAAAAGCGTGCAAAAATGGCTGAGATAGAGTGCCCGAAAGACGCAAACCCCCCAAACCAAAAGTTGAATTTTTTGGATTTTTCAATGGTCACTGTGTGGTACAACGCAATAATACGTGTGTATTGATTTTACACAAAGAGGTTTTCCGACTGAATGGGCGAGAAAGCCTACTTGCAATGTTGATTGTGGTCCGCGTGTTCGTGTCCCAGTACACTGCAATACCCATTGAAAAATCTCAAAACTGCAACTTTTGGTTTTGGGGGTTTGCGTCTTTTGGGCGTTCTATCTCAGCCATTTCCGCACGCTTTTTTACAAGCCAGGTATTAAATGAAAGAGCAAGACCTAGGCAACAAAATGTATATTTCAAAAACTTTCAAAATGGCCTGACTTTGGCACAGTTCTGATCAAAAAACATGCCGAGATATCATTTTTTTTGTGCCAGGTGTACTTCCAATACGATTGCTTTCTCATTTTTGTTAACAAAGTATTATAGTTTCTCAATGTTCCGTCCACCATGCACCTTCAACATGTTCAAGAAATACCTAATTGGCCAGCTCTTCCTTCAGAGTGACCATGTTTTGCCCCATGATTCGGAATCCAGTTCTTGTTTACTTTTAGAATCCAAACAAAATTTTAAAAAATGGGGGATCTTTTTCAAGATGCACTTTAATCTTGAACTTGTATAATGGATGAGGGATTTGTTTATTTGGTTGATCTGTTGATTAATTACTCTCCACCTTATACAGGCCAAAAATGTCAACCGTCACACACGACATCACTTATTTCATCGCTGAGTGCATCCATAGTTCAACACTACTGATTTGCTTATTCGTTTTGTTGCAATGAACTGAGCGATCTTAATTAATCCAAGTCAAAATAAGGGATTTTAATCTTGATTAAAGGCTCACTCAATTTTCAAACAAATCATGTTTTTTGCATATACGTAATTCTTGTCCATATACTAATCACTGCGTGAAATAATTACCCCAATATCGGAAATAATAACACTGGACAACACAAATTTGCTTAGCCATCTGTCAGGAGTAATTCCAATTTATTCCACTTGTCAAAACCATATCCAACAAAGTAACCCACATTCCTAGACTACCTGTAGGTCCCACTTCCAGTAAAGTACCCGAAAGGTCAAGTGGTCTAACTTCTTGAAGAAGTTCACATAGAAATCATTCCTTAAGTTTATATTAATGCCATATCAGTTCCTAATTAAATATTAATAGACTAAATTGTCTTGGAGTCAAATTTAAATTTGTACAAGTAATTTACATAATGCTCAAGTTTACCAACTTTAAATCTTGAGGACTCCAAATATTTAACACATTCTGTATGATTAAATTTTGGCAAATTACCTAAAATATTATAACCAAATATAAATTTTCTGCCCAATAAGTTCCTAATTCTAGTAACCATGAAATGGTTAGGCCTATATCCATAACCCTGACTTAGCACTAAACCACACTTTTAAGCCTTGCAATATTTAAACCACACCTTTAAAGCCACACATACTTAAAATTTCTCACTCAAATAAAAACTAAAGATAGAGAGGTCAACTTGAGCCAACCGTAAAAATAAGGTGCATCCCGAACCAACAAAGTAAAGTACCAAGTCCCATTATAGTTACCAGTGAAAAAAATAGTGCACATTGAAAAAACCACCACAGAAAAATAATTAATTTTAACTAGGTAAAGTACAAAGTCCCAACTATATAAGAAAAAAAAGGGGAAAAAAATGATTTTTATATTAACTTTTAAATCAGGGATAAGTGTAAACAATTCCATTCAACTCCTTGAATGTAGGAACAAAATCACAAAATTGTGTCAAAAAATTAAGTATTAGAGAAATTTGTCATACCGTCCCCTGCAAATAGACAAGCAATGAGGGCGTCTCAAAATGTGCACTAAATACCTGATTGTGGTACACACACCAGTCATTAAACAATGATCAATAATGTTCGTGTTTGAGGTCAATACAGGTCATGGTGCACAATATCACGCTCTAAAATCTGTGACATTTGCAGGGAAAGCCTTTTTTTTAAACTCAAGTTGGAATTTTTTATACACCCATAGATATTCCAGATTGTACTTTTTTAGAAAAATACAGATTTCAAGCTAACCACTTGCAGGTAAGGTTAGATCCATGCCCGTAACGAAGACCTTACATGGATTTTTGTGATCTTGGATGTTCTGGATTAGCAAATAGCTGCTTAACCTTTTAAACTCATAATCAAAATGAGCAAATTTACACACTTAAAACAATATGGAAAATATACCAGCGGTGAGCTCACCTAGATGTTTGGAACTAATTTTAGTATCAAATGATCAAATTTTGATTCAATTTGACCCAAATTGCATCAGAAATATTACCAATTACTTGGTGAATTCTGATAGGTTCCTATCATATTACTACCAGTATAGTTTTGCTCTCTGTCCATTCATCTCACATCTGTTTGGGTCTAAATAATAAATACATACCAGCTACTCAGCTAGTTGTACTAGTTTTGAGCCTAAACTGTTGTGGCCTAATGACATGGGCCAGGGAAATGGGGGGGGGGGGCAGGGTCAACCCCCTCTTACATATACCACTCATTTTGCTTAAAATTGCCTTTCTTAAATGGAATTTGGAGGTAAATTTGTATGTGCTACGGTGTGATTTTTGAAATGAATAACATTCCTCTGAGACTGTCTCATTATGGGTCTGCCCTTTTATTTAGTCCCGGGATATCTATCACTAGCTCTTGGCAGTTCATTTGGGCCACTTTCCAATCCCCCCCCCCCCCCCACACACACACACATGGCTTGTTAGGCCACTGTTAAACTGGGTTTATATGAAAAGTCTCAGACGTAACAAAAATTCTGGCAAAAATTACAGGAAACTAGAAAGTTAACAGAAACTTGGTGACTCAAGGTGAAAATGTTTGGGGTAAAGATTTGATCAGAAAAGGCAATGAAACCATTAACACAACTCACCAGAAAAATCTCATAAACCATGACGTAAATATCAAATGGAACGGAAATCATTTTAATTTACCAATTTCAAGTAATAGTGAAGTTTAATGCACTCTGGAGAAGTCAATGAATTGCAGGGGCAGGAAAATCCATTACAATGCATATTTTCCCACATTCTTTGTGGGGAAAATCAAACTAATCCTGACGGACGATTTGTCTGAAGTGACAGAGCAAATAATGTGCTTTGAACATTGAAATCTCCACCCACTGTAGAGCTTTTGCAAAAACCAAGAATTTTTAATTTAAACTGCAACTTTCTCCTCTGTTTGGTTTGGAGCTAAAAACTAGTTATGTAAAACAAAATGTTTCAACAAAATCTGACAACCCATCGGACAGCTATACCATGAATTTTATGCACTGGAAATGCCCACTGGTCAAATTGGAAATCACAGCGAAGGGATGAGTGATTGTTGCGCAAACTATGCAGAGTATGACATAGGGGGCCTACAGGGATTCCAGTGATAATTGGAGTCTGTGGCTAGCGGGTACAAGGATCACAACAAGATCCTTACGAGATGTAGATGTAAATTGAGATTGACTTAAGAGTTCTGCTGTTCAGGTTTTAACTTTGTTATATACTGCAAAATGAGTGTCCAATGTCTATAACATAGTGTGAAATGCAAATTGTTCCTCATGAGCCATTCAGTGCATAGGTTTTTTTTGTGAAGTTAATTTGGCTGGCCTAATTGCTTTGCTTTTTGAATGGTTCCTTTTTGAGAGATTAATTTGATCTTTCTGAAATTCAAATGAACATTCCCACACACACTTTCTTATTCTTTCATGAAATATTTCCGAATTGAAAAGTCACATAACTATTTGCATATTAACTAACTTGTTTTTTTTTTTTTTGTGAAATGTCATTAATGTAGTTGAACCAGGACATGTTACCAAGTTATCTTTGATGAGAAGGGGAGTGTGATGTGCCCAGGGTTTTATTAGCTAGGCAAATTTAGTGCCAAGGCGAGGTGAATTATATATGTGAAATGTTAACATTCTCCATTGATTTTTGCAACTTTTTGAGACTTGAGGCTGGGTATTTAGAACTCACAATTCATCTGAGTGCCGGATGGGCCGCCCACTACCACCCAGCATGGCTAGAAACCGCCTGGAGGTGACGCGTAAGTGTCAACAAAATGGTGCAATTTGGGTGCATACTTTTCAAGCATTTTCGCTACTTCCTCTCTTTTTCTTCTTCCTCTTTTTTTTTTTTTTTTTTTTTTTTAAAATTTTTAATTATGAAACTTCTACTAAATTCATATTGCTAAATAATTTGGTTCTAGTGGCCCTTCAAAATTCAGGTGTTAAAAATAACCCCCTGTTATTGCATAGGGCCGCTCATGAAGTGTCAAATATCAAGAGTCAAGACAGAAGTTTTTTTTTAAACACCCTTGATGTTAAAATTATGGCTGGTCATTCCAAAAGGTACCCAACGAAAGGAGGTTGATTGGCTATTGTAATCCTCTAAAGTTTACAATAACACCAATAATTTGTCATTTTTGCACTTCATCAATGTGCTACTCTAACAACCCAACATCCTCTTGTACTTGGAACATAATAAGCTACAAAATTTCAGTACCATCACCAAGAAATATTTTCATGTAAGTTATTGCTGGCTTGGTTAACATAATCCCAAATGAGCCATTTCTGTTTTGCAGTTCAAAGAAAACCTATATTTGACTTAAATGGTTGTGATATATTTTACATTATGTGGTTTACTGGTCTATTTGCCAGGCCCTGGCAAATTCACAACATTTTATTCTGACAATGAATGGAATTGTGCTTGTCCCCTTTTTACAGCCTAAAAATGGCTATTTATTTAAAACTGATGGTTAATCAAACATTTCTGCTTTAAATCCAACCAAAGGAATGTTATTACACAGCCGCTTTGTTGCGGGTTTTCATGTGCACCATACAGAGAGTTGCTGACGTTTAAAAAAAAGTCATGAGCTCACAAAACAGTTTACAAAGCAGATGTGGATTGACTAAAAGAAAGCATTTTTCAATAATGCATTTAAACCAACAACAACAACAAATGTTTTATAAAGTAGCTTTATTTTGGTCACGTTTTTGCTCACATATCATTTTGACAGTATGGAAGCTCGGCCACCTGCCAGGCTCAGCCCAGGATAAGTTCACAGACCATGAACCTGACAAATTATAGAAGGCTTCCTCGCAAATGAACCACAAATAGTTTCAACACTGATTGGCTAACTCCGTGGAATGTCGTAGCCTAAATGCCCATAGCGGCAGCCAAGTTTGTGAAGCTGAGCTGACGTGACGTGCATGTCCCCTACTACAAAACAAGGACGCCCACGACACAAATACGTAACAACGTGGATAGTATTTTTTTTTTCCATGCCACCATTAGTTGGTGCAATCAGGAAATCCTTACAACTTCCCTAGTGGTCATAGGCTATTCTAACATTATGTCCCACTCCCCTGGAAGTAATGTTAATTGATTGAATACATTATTTACTGGTGATTTTGTGTTGTAAGAAGTGTTATAGTGGTAAACATATTAGGAGGTATCATGAGCATCATAGCAGGTGGATTTTGATGCATCGCTACTCAAGTAGAAACTAAGTATATTCCCAATAATAATAACATGCTGTTGTTTACTGTTAATTGAAATAGCAATTTGTGTGACCACAAGGTTTGATAATCAAAGTCAGTTTTGCCTGTATACACCCGACTAAATATTTCTCATGATCCACAGCCTCATTTCCTCAACCCCACCCCCCCAAAAAAATGAGATTTTTTGTATATTTGAAAAAATAGCGTTAGTATTGCATGTAAGCCCTATGCCTGATCTCAGTAATCTGACATGCAAATTTGAGCGTTCCAAAAGAAATTCACAATCTATATTTTTTTAGTTCGAGAACAGACAGAAATCACACCACAGCTCAGTGGCCTATGGAACAATACAATACACCCTTTTGCTCATAACATCTAAATGCAAGATCAGAATCAACTGAAATTTTGGGTATAAGCTCTTCTCAAGGATATCCATTTGGGTTTGTAAATTTTGAACTCTAGATGCTAAACCTACTTAAATACAGAACAGCAAGGTGGAAGCTAAAAAAAAAAAAAAAAAAAAAAAAAAAAAAAAAAAAAAAAAAAAAAAAAAAAAAAAAAAAAAAAACACACACTCACACCACTATCTCTTTATAGTGTTTCATAATTAGGTAAGTACACAATCTATTAATTTTATTAACCAATTAATTAGCTCTTCTAAAAATATTCCATCTTTTTTTCAGGGATACCTTTTCTAATACCTAATTCTTACACTGTCATTGATTGGCTCAAAAAACTTAAATTCCCCCATTAGCAATCATTTTAGCCAATTAGCAGGTACTGAGTTCTCAGGGCATTAGGGAGCAGTCATTATTTTTACCAAGGGAAGGGAGAATTTCAACCTTTTTTCAGCTTCTTTTCAACTTTTTTTCCATTCAAAAACATCACATTGCCTTTTATTTTATTATTTTTTTTTTTTTAATTTAAAGTTCAAGGTTCCATCTTCCGCTCCTCCTCACATAATTAAATCCTCCATTCCCCTATCATAAAAATGACTTCTCCCTTAAAAAGAATAAGAGGTGAGCCAGAGTTCATATGGAAGTCTAATGTCACAAAGCTCTCATTTGTCCCACACCCCTCAAAAATGGCACAAAGGTGTGGAGTGGTAATGGGGAGAAAGAAACAGGGTGGCAATCAAGGAGGGGGGTCAGGTGTTACAGCTAAATCCACATACATTTCTATCTAGGCAGCCTTAACACAAACCCAATTTTCTTTTCTGTGGTTAATTTCAGCATACCATATATCAATTTTATGATGGGTGATGACAGAGCTTTCTTGGCGCACATATATTACTGACTGCCCACGTCATGTCTTCTTTTCATATCTCTTAGATCAAGTTCAGTCTAGCCTATGTGTTAAATTATATTTTTCATTTTTTAGCTAATACGCAAGAAATCAATGGTCCAGGAAGTTGCAATCTGTTGCCACGCCAGACTTGAAAGTGAGAGTCTAGTGGGTTTCAGTGGGTTGATGCACCCAAGACGAGACAGCCACACACTACGAGATAGTCTCGCTATGGCCCTGTGCTTCAAAAAGTGCATAAAAGCAGTCAGTACCTCACCAACTTCAGCACAGCCAAATTAGACAGCCGTGTGACCACACCAGAGGGAAGGAATTTTAGCTCTGTGGCTCATCGGGGACTTTAAAAAAATACTTCATTTAATGCTTATAACTGAAGTGCTCTCACAAAAGCAAAATGAGGAGTATTTTGTTGCGTTGTGCCTTGCTGGTTGTATTGGAGTAAAAGAATGTTTGTCATGCAGCTGTCAACCCGAGCAGCCTAAAAACAGTACTGCAGAGCCCAGTTTGGTAAGTCAAGTTTTTGTTACCCTGTAGGATTTACCCCCCACCAAAATGCTACCACCTTAGCTGAAAGAAGGAACACCGGTTGTATAGTTACGTGTGTCTGTTGCGTGTAGGCAGGAAAACTTATTGCAAGCCTTAAGACCTATGTGGCACAAAATGCAGACCATTAGTGGGATAAAATTATGTTTTCCTTACAAGCACATCTGGGATATTAATACTTACTATAAATGTCTAATTGTTATTTTCCTTGGATTTTCTCCTGACCATTGCTTAATCATTGCAGGTACAGCAACATACTCTTAAACGAAAGAGTGAAAAACCACTCTAAAAGAGTGAATCTCACTCCAAAAAAGAGCCAGCGGAGTGAACGATTCTTTAGAGTGTGAGATTCCACTCAATAAAGAGTGAAACAAAATAACTCTAAGGAAAGAGGTGAACTGATAACTCCTGTTTAGAGTGAACTAGTCACTCTTTAGAGTTGTGGCGTCTTCTGAATTTTGGTTGTTGGTGTAGTAGTATGTATGTGTAGGTCATAATTCATAGCATCGTGACATGAATGAATTAGTGGCGCATCATGGCATGATTCAGCGAGACATGCATGATTGTGCATTGCATGACGTGTATGATCAACGGTATGCCTTGCCCGTGACATACATGATTGTGCGTTTCGTACATGTGTAAGCCTAGCCTGGGCGGGAGCCGGGGCCGCAGATACCGTATTACGAGTGATAATACAGTTTGTAAATAAATTTATGCTTCCTCCACAACTTTGTAAATGCTATGAACTGTTGACGACACATACAAGATACTCACCGTGAAGATATCTATGAGTTCTTCACTAATTTCAACTGCGTTCAACCATTTGCTGACGGTCTCACTTACCTCGTCCGCATGTGTTCGAAAATAATCACGCGATTTGCGGCGTATCTGATTGGCTATTAGTCACTCCGAAAAACGGAGTGAGCATTTCTCACTTATTTTAGAGCTAAAATCCGGGCGATAAGAGTTCAGAGTGGGCCTCACTCCGAAGAAAGGTGGCATTTGAGCCACCCGGTAAAGAGTGAGCTCTGTTAAACGCGAGTGAAGGTGTCCGGGTTGAATTTTTCACTCATTTTAGAGCTAAAAGCCTAGATTGAGTAATTTAAAATAACTCGAAAATTCAGAGTATTTTTCAACTCTTCATTTTAAGAGAGTACCATGCAGTAGGTGTCCACAACGCATCCTATAGGAGAGAGAACAGGGCTAAGAACTGATTCTTCAAATATAAAATGTGTCTTTAGGAGTGAAAATTGAATTCAATTGGACCCAACTCGTATACAAACATTTTGAATAATGAGCAAATTTGCAATCAGGGCAGCCACTTTTTCTTTCATCAGTTTAAAATAGCGTGTAGATACCAAAAGAAATCTTAGAAGCTTTTTGGCAGAAAGGCTACACTCGATTATAAATGCCAAAGATTTAAAGGGGTATTTCGTATTTCTAAATGCCAACGATTTAAATGGGTATTTCGTGATCCACAACCTCGTCCCCCCCAACTTACCTAAAAAAAAGTTGAGATTTTTATATCATCTGAACCGTTAGCCTTAGTAATCCACGTGTACCTAATCTTACGTGCAAATTCAGTCGTATCTGTAAGAAGAAAATTCGCCATTTTGTATTTTCTGTCAGTAAACGGACAGAAATTACAGCACAGTGGCCTATGGGACCGTGAAAAACAAGCAAATGCTCATAACACAAAACCGCAAGATCGAGATCAACTTAACCTTTGTGAATAAGCTTTTCTCAAGGATATCTAGCGAACAATGAATAAAACAGAAGAGTTCAGAAGGTGCTGAAATCACGAAATGCACCTTTAAAATTCTTGAAGCTGCTAGTTAAAAAAAGGGAATTTGTAGTCATGGCACATATTTTTATCACCTGCCAACTTACAGTTGTGCTCTTCCCCTTGAAATTTTTTTTAAAAACAAAATTGAAACGTTGAAATTGTTTAAAAAAAAATGGAAATTAAAATATACAACAGCACATCTGTGGTCTTTCCTATGTCATAACAAGTTTGACAACAAAATTGTTTCTTAATTCTGTGAGATATAGCTAGAGATTAATGATGTTCATTCCAAGGGGCTCTTTAATGTGGGTCACCCACACCTGGTGTCAAAAAAGTGGGTTCCCACCAGGGGTATCAAATTCATTAGGGATATATTCCGTGGTTATATTTTCACTGAAATTTGGTTCCATTAGGGGTCATTTTCAGAACCCCTAAATGGAGCATCCAGTACCTATAGCAAAACCCCAAGGGGGTATGTTCCCAGTCATGACTGATTTAAGCCTATTAGATTAGGCCTTGACTTGCTTTGACTTCAAGAATGTTTGTAGCAGGTGTGATGGCTAAACATTTGTGACTAGTCAAAATAATAGTATGAGAGAAAATGCCTAGAATGTTCAGTTTGAAGTATGTTTTTCTAGTGCATAAAGAGGGGCAGCATGCCTCTAAAATTTAGGGCATAGTTTTCTGATTTAGTTTGCATTAAAAGCAAAATCAATGCTCGGCATTAAGGTAAAATCAATGCTAAGTCAGGAGACAAATATCTATAGAAAACAGAGGCTTCAAAGCATAGTCAGAAACCAGGACAAAAATATGCACTCCTTAAATTTCCTATCATGACTCCTGAAGCTTCTTATTTCCCAATTCAAAGTCATACCCATACATCTCACAGAACAAAATCAAAAAACTAAAATGTTGACTATATATGGGGTATTATGACTCATACTCAGAAGCTAATGGATCAAAACTGCAACACTGTACACTGATGATTGAACTGTGTCAAGAAATTGAGACTCTGGGTGCTTGTAAAATAAAACTTACAAAACAGAAAAAACATAATTTACTTCAGTCCCATACAACAACTTGACATTTTAGTTGACAGGACATGATGCATGGGAAAGACTTGAAATAGGGGCATGACTGTTTCTCCCAGTGGCATAACCAACTTTTTTTCTGAGCAGGGGCAAAGAGGGGGGGGCACATAAATTTTCAGGGAAGCAAGCATATATTAAAATGGGTTAATGCAATACAGGCCTATGTTGCTTTATCCGTTACATTAGCATGTGTACAGAAAATCCCTTATTCTACAGGGGGAAAGAGGGGGAAGGCAAGATTCCCCACAGGGGCGTGTCCCCCTGCTCCCCCTCTGGTTACATCACTGATTTTGCCACCTCTTTCCTATGAATGATTGATTGTAACATATAGGTAGTGTTTAGCTTCAATATACATGTGTTCAACTTTGCATTGCATTTAGAACTATAACATGTGCTCTTGTTAAAATCTGCAGCCATGCTTGGTTTTACAGTTTACAAGCAAAAATAAGCTCTTAATTGTAAAAATCAAAGGTTGAATTACCAAATATGTCACATTTCTTTCACCCTAGCCTAAATGGCATATGTCCAGATACTTTTTAAATAGAATAATTTTAAGCAGCTTTTTTTGCAGGGGGCACATATTAAAGTTTGTTAGTTGAGTAAATAGGCCGGTTGTTTTCACTACAAATTGGTGCATGTGCAAATCCACAGCTGCCCCCCCCCCCTTCAAAAGAAAAATCCTCTTAATTTTAAATTTTATGAATTGAAATCATTGACCAATTTTTGTGTGAAAATAAATTACATGCAAAATTTATGTTTTTAATGACAGTTTGAATGACTTTGGATAGCCTAAGATAGAATGCTGGGTTCTTTTTTTAAACAGCTGAATTCCATTTCTGGACTGAGTAATTAATTAATGGCATCCTTCCATGCATGTTTCCGCACAAAGCGAATTTTTACTCAAAGTCACAATGGGCCTATCCTGCATGCCACAAGACATCAGTGAAGTAAGTGCACGCTGTTTGATGCACGGCTAACTGATGCAATCAATTTCTTGAAGGACACATGGGTATTGATATTAAAGGATATAGCATTTGCAGTCACAAGTACAAATGTCACCATACCAATTCATTCTAAAATTTAGCTAGCTTGTATAGGGTGACCAGAACAAAAATTAGACTCATGACAATATATTGCTAACAATGTGGGTTACATTTTGTTGGGGGTCACCCTGTATTTTTAGAGAAATTAGAGCTTTTCACTTTGTGCAGAAAATCATCGAATTTGTGATCAATTGCAGCTTGTAGACTTCATATCAACCACAAAATTCATTATAGTAATCTGCCAACTCTTTCACATACACCAATCACTGTTGTACCTCTTCAAACGAACACACATGGGCATCTATTATGTACTTGTATAAGAGACAATTTGTTGTGTTGAATTTGCTTGTTAAAAATACTAAATTTCATGATGTTAAATTTTGACATGGAAACAACCAATTTGACAATCCTGTCACTTAAAAGGTGGTGAAAAAATATAAATAACCACACAGAACAAAAAAAACTAACAACAACCACTGCAGTAAATGCCTTTGAAAGTATTTCATGAAAAAAAGAAGCTCTCTTTCCTTTGGAAAGCTTTTAAAGGCCGATTTTGAGATTTTGAAATATACTTTTGCGGTATGTAATTAAAAATAGTCAAATAGAACCCAAGTTAGTTAGTCATCTAAAATGCTCAATTCCAAAGTTTGAGATGAATCAGATTTTTTATTTTTGTATGTATTTAAACACCTAGGTGTAGAATAACAGTATATACAGGATATAACAGTATATACAGGATACTATGTATAACAACAAATTCCAGATACGGAATTTTATTACAAATTTGTGAATTTCACACAGTAATTAGTACATTTGGACAAGCATTATGTGCAAGAACATAATTTGTTAGAAATTTGAGGACAGAATCCTAGAGATTTCACATATGCATCTAGTTTTCTGGAAAAAGCTGCATTACCTAGGCGAAATGTCAACCGTGCTAGCATGGTCAACCATGGTCAACCATGGTCAAGACATGGCTGACCATGGTTGACTATGGTCAGCGATGATCAGCCATGGTAGCTTGACCATGGCCAACCGTGGTTACCATGGTCCCCATGGTATACCATGGTCGACAGTGCTTTAGCATGGCTGAACATGGTCAGCCAAGGTCATCACCTGACTTGAACATGGTTGACCATGGTCACTTCAAGTATACCATGGTCGACCATGCTTTAGCATGGCTGAGCATTGTCAGCCATGGTCATCATCTTATGGGCCTTGGTTGACCATGGTCACTTCAAGTATACCATGGTCAACCATGTTATCACCTCATTTGACCATGGTTGACCATGGTCACTTCAATGCAATTGTGACTGACCATGGTCACTAACCCGGAAACTCACGTCTGATCATGGTTGAACAAGGTAGTCCCATGGCTGACCATGGTTGACCATGGTCACTTCAAGTAGCCCATGTCTGACCATGGTCGCTATATTTAGGAAACTGATTGTCTGGCCATGGGTCACATGAAACTTAGTGGCTGTATTGTCTGACCATGGTTGACCATGGTCACTACCAGTGTCCTATGGCCCAAGCCTAATTGTGAGAAAAAAATATTCAAAATCATGCAGAGCTTTAGGTTAATTAGGAGATCCATGGAGAAATGATAATAATTACACTTGTCCAATATTCAGCTCTGAACAAGAACAAAGAAAAGTCATGACTGTTGAATGGTGGCCACAGTTAACAGTGTAATGGAATTGGTTAAAATTTATGGCAATACATGTTTTTTTGGTTCCCGGCCCAAGTCAATCTGTACCTAAATTCTACTCCCACAATGCACTGACGATGTACACATAGATATGTGCATGTGCCACACCATTCTTGTTGGTCAACCATGGTCAAGACACAGCTGACCATGGTTGACTATGGTCAGCGATGATCAGCCATGGTGGCTTGACCATGGTCAACCGTGGTTACCATGGTCCCCATGGTACACCATGGTCGACCATGCTTTAGCATGGCTGAGCATTGTCAGCCATGGTCATCATCTTATGGGCCTTGGTTGACCATGGTCACTTCAGTGCAATTGTTTTCACCGTGATACAGGGATTCCCCAAGGATTTCAGGATTTTTTTTCACCACTGTGAAGCTCTGTGACGTAGGTCGCCATTTTTATGAGTCTTTACTAAGTGTGTTCATACTGTTGAAGCTTTTTTACAATTGACATATTATTTTGCCCTTGTTATAAAGCAAGATAGGTTTAGCTCAATTGATAAGTCATCAGTCTTGTAATACAAGGGTCCCCGGTTCAATTCCTGATCAAGGCAAGTTGATTTTCTGTCGCCATATAATAATGTACCTAAACAAAAGATAGGAACTATACTGGTGAATAAATGTGTAAAACCATAGGGATATGTTTTTTAACCATGATTTTAAAAAAATGGCACCATTGCCATCCATGGTTGATCATGGACAATTTGCCCATGCTTGACCATGGTCAACCATGGTTAAACATGATCATATTGACCATGGTTAACCATGCTTTTGAAAAATGGCACGCCACGGTCAACCATGGTCAAAACAACCCAAGTGACCATGGTTAACCATGGTCATATTAACCATGGTTGACCATGTTTTTGAAAAATGGCACCACTGCCGACCATGGTCAAACTTGACCATGGTTGACCGTGGCGTGCCATTTTTCAAAAACATGGCTAACCATGGTTGACCATGGTCAAAACCCCATGGTTGACCATGGTTAAACCATGCTTTTTTCGCCTAGGTAGTCTTAAAAAGGGTTCTTGGGCACATAAACCAGCATTGTTAGTCAGGGGGCAAATGTCAGCACCATCCCCATTTACTTAACCCTTCCCTTTCTTCATTTCCTTTCCTTCCTCCCATTCTCATCCCCATTTTCCCCTCATTGCTGTTCCCATTTTTGTCTGAGGCTACCCCTCACCCACCCATGGTTATGTCACTCAATCTTCTGATCGGTGTAAAGTTGTCTATTATGACCTTCTAAAAAGCATTCATTCAGATGATGCAAATTATTTTGTGTGTTACTATCAGAAATGGTTTACCTGTAAAGCTGTATCAGTCAATAAGCAATATTTTATTAATGAACATGGTGTCAAATGTAGCTCCTTTGATAAACTTGTATATATGATAGGGAGTATTACTTTCTCCGTATCATAGGTATGGTTGTTTCACAGGAAGGAAGGTTAATTTCCAAGTTTCAGGCCAGTAACTGGGTGATTCCAAGAGGTCCTGACTCTCCCATGAAGGTCTACAGGAAAAGAGATCAATCTTGCAAGATACATTTTGCTTATCCGGGATACCATTATGACCCATTAGTCAACTGAATAAAACTAACCACTTCTAAACCGGGTCTTTGGGTGACAACGATGCTGAGAATGGGGATCTTAACAGCCTTACATGCCTGTCACCTCCAAGATGGGAGTGCCCCCCAGGCTTTTAAAGAAGCGAAATTTGCCCATACTAGCCTAAAGACTGTTATACAGATAACCTTATATATACCAAACTGTTGTTGTTCACATCTTCCAAACAGAGGGAATTCCATCAAAACAAATTGCAGGCTTGATTTACAACATTACAGGTGTCTAGAGATACCTAAATGTCAAGTTCAATGGGGTGAGTGAGTGGTATAGGGTTGAGGCTGACAACTTTAACCCTTACTTTAACCCTTTGAGTACTCTCTAAATGCAAAAGAGAGTGATTCATTCTTCAAAATTATGAGTCAAATTCACTCCAAAAAGAGTGAACATTCATTGCATAAGAACTTTACTCCAATAGTTTAAGATTTCACTTGATAAGGATTACCTGCAGTAAAGAGTAATCACTCTAGACAATTTATTGATATTTTTTTGAGTGATTTTGCACACTTTTGGAGTGAATTTTACAAATTTCAGAGTGACATGCAACTATAGTTGCTTGGTTACTTGGGGGTCAATTTTTTCCAACTCATGTTTTCACAAATTTATGCATTGTCTTAATTGTATTCAGACCATATTCAGAGACAGATTATGCCCTAAAAACCTGGGAGTGGGATGTACTCAACACAAATGATCGTAAAGGGATGCGCCTCTAACATGTTTAACATGGGTCTCAATTTCAGGTTCAAGTTAAATGAATGACCCCCTTTTTCATGACAATTTTGGTATAGAGATGGGTTACCTTTTAAGAATTTTCTAACATTTCTTGGAAAATTAGGCTGAGTTATGTGGTATGAACTACATAATCTACTGGGGTTGAAAGGGTTAAAGAAGCAAAATGAAGGAACTCTAAACAGAATATAAATCAGACATTAACCCCCTGGGCACTACCTGCCTATCGGCATCTATGCACTATTTTGATTGGTCACTTGGAAGCTAATATCACTTAATTAGCAAATCAGAGGTACTGTAAGAATGGTGGTATGGTTTATACAGAGGCATAGAAGCATTATTTTGATTGGTTACTGAGAGGGCTGTCTCATGAGGTGTCCAGTAATTAACCAATCATAGAGATTGTATCATAGGTGGTATAGTGCCCAGGAGGTTAAATTAGGTACAATACAGACTGAAATAAATATTTGCAATACCAAAAACTTGATTTAGTCTATACAAATACAAGTTCCAAAGCCAATTAATTGGGACAAATTCACAATGACATATTGAACCGTATTAAATTTGATGAATGGGAAAATCCAACCCCTATATCAATATGTTGTAGGCATGCTTTCAAAATAGTATAGAGTCAAATTCACCACACAAAACATAGCTTTTAAAATCACTTTGAGTGAGTGAGTGAGTGAGTGAGTGAGTAGTGAGTGGTGAGTGAGTGAGTGAGTGAGTGAGTGAGTAAGTGAGTGAGTGAGTGATGAGTGAGTGATGAGTGAGTGAGTGGGGAAGTAAGAGGGAGAGAAAGAGTGAAGAGAAAGATGAAAAGATAGAGGGGAAGAGAGAGAGGGTTAACTCAAGGGTATCATGCAACTTAAAATTATTAAGTAGGCAAATTATCATTTATGGCCAAACCTTGTGATCAAAACCTTGTTTTAAATAGTGCAGTTTGAAAGTCTAGCACCAGTGAGCGAAGCAAGCCTGAAATATTTTGAGCCCCTTCTTCTGCAGAGGTTCTGCATCTTCCCCTGCACAGAAAGGAAGATAGGTTTCACAAAACACATGCTTGTGCACTGTTGACTACGATGAAAAACTGGACAAGCCCTTGGGGAAAAGACAATAATGTTGTCCCTTTTCAACAGAATTTGCCCAATAAAAACAAAAACAGACAGTAATAAATGACAGGAAAAGGACACTTCAACCCATAAAAGGCTGTGCAGTAGGCATACATCTGGTCTTGCAGGGAGCCAATCAGACTCAATTACCATGGCACAGTTCAATAACTTTCATAAGCAAGTATTAGTAGAAACACACCCTCAGTGTTTTTTTAGTATGATTTATGATACCCAGAACACAAAAGGAAAGTTCATGTTAATACAAATACATAAACAACTAACTGAACTGTGTCCTAGGCCTGGGGATTGAGTCTGTTATAGCTCATTGTGTTGTTCAAGAACCCACATCAGCCATAATGTAATTGAGGAGTCCCATCGTGCAGAAATGCATAAAAACACCGGCATTTTAAATGGACATATGCCCATATTCATCAATGCCACATAAAAAAGGGTTTTAACGATCGAATCACCATTGTATTGCTAAGAAATTGATAGTTAACATCACTTCCCAGAGATCCTATTGCGAGTTGGCAGCGCTCTCTTGCGTCACACTGTTCGTTTTTAATCCAGGTCAGGGGTACACACGGGGCACTTTCAGATCTAAATAATATACATTTAGATTAACATGTCTACTTTTTCCTATATAAGTCCGAAACTATCATGACTACTATAAATACATGTATTTTTAACAAAACAGCAAATTAATATTATAAACGAACAAACAAACAAAAATATACAATCATACTTTCCAATGAAGAGCCCCTTCTGCAATAAAACTTTGCATAATCATTTTTTTCAACCACGCAGGCATGGCAATTAAGAGGAGTTATTATTGGCTTCACATGGCAGCCTACCAAAGTGCTTGCCAAGTCTGCTTGCTTTTCCTTGAATTTAAAAAAAATGGCTTAAAATAGATTTTAAGACATGCAATTTTAGAACACAAATTAAAACAATAGAATGTATTGAGGTGAAAACATATCAAAGGAATAGATGGATAAAGTAACAAGGTCTGTATCATATAGACAACGTAACATGTGATGTCATACTGGCAGGCAACAATTGGCATGACAGGCAACATGTAATCAAAATGTCAGAACCTGGACTTTTCAAATGTTATCTTATGAGGAATTTACAATTTACAAATGTACAGTGCAGTGATCTTACCCAAACGAACAGGTGTTAATCAGCCTATCAAAAATGTTACACAAATGACGCATCATCAACAAAATAACCTCACTTAGACACAACCAACTAGAACTAACATCTTAGATCTTCTCTAGAACTTCAACCTTTTACAAAAATAACTCCCAAATAGCTTCAAATGAAATGTTGTGGAGAATAACCCTCCCTCGTTCCAAGGCAAGGCTCACTGGACTGGGCTCAACCGTTTTGTTTATTTGTTGTATCAACATGTCTTAAATTGATAAATTACTGGCTATAAGCAATACCAAGACCTCAGGGTGTTCAAATTTTGTTCGGAAGCTAGCTTCCCAAACATATAAACACAAATAGTATGTCAACCCTGAGTAAATCAGCAGCCCTTTCATCCCCAACCCTAGAAACATGATATGGCAGCTAAATTGACAGAATGTCTCTCCTAGTTCTGTGACCCCTGAAGTAAAAGCAAAATACCAGCTTCAACTGTCAGTAGGCCTTAGAATTAGACTGCAAATTGGACCTGACTGATTGAATTACTCAACATTGTTTATGACTTCTGTAGCAACATTCTTCTTGACAACTATCCTTTCAGTATCATAGATAGACTTTAGCAGTAGGAATGAGTATAAACCACTAGTGGAAAAATCGTGCTGCACACTAGCTTCAACTAACCAGAGACAAAAATATTTAGCATCAAAATAGGGCTATGTATCTAGAAATGTTACCCTTTTAAACAACTGATCCCATGTTGGTAACTTCACAATGATCAGTTACCCATTAAGTAGATTATCAGAATCCATTGTGGGCAGTAACTTTCAGATGTAATTGTAAGTGTATAAAGTCAGTTTGCATGATACACATTTAAAATGGCTGTGTAAATGTCCTGGCATCACTTCACACATTTGACCGAACAAAGTTATAGTCTTGAATCTTGATACGCTCCATATACTAAGGCGTATCACACTGCTACACAACATGTAGTCAGGAGATATGCTCAAATGCAGGATATTAAATCCTTGGAAGAGAATCAACTTTATAGGTCTTTTTGTAGTTGCATGGTTGCCGATAGCTTGCTCAGGCCCATAATTTGTTAGGACATCATATGAAAGATCCCCATGCTTAATGCCTATGAATGTTTTGAACAAATTGCTTCAAATGAAAAACAAATGGGCAACAATCATCCCAGAGATCTTTCTTTTCAATTTACACATTGAGCAGTTGAAGTATGTCATGTACGTACACTTTCTAAATTATCATTCTAAAACTGAGTGATAATTACTCTCAAAAGAATGTAATTAGAGTGAACTTCTGTCGAATTTAACTTTTAGGCATTAAATAGTTATAGGCCTATTGGCCTTGCTGGGCAAAAAATAATGGTCATCAGTCAGTT
>JAMKCH010084108.1:0-17622 GCA_023653785.1 Ophioderma brevispina
AAGAACTACCAGAGTTAGGAAGGACCATGATTACAGAAAATAAAAGAGAACGGTACTATGTGAAATGCTTTATTTTCTAATTTTATTTTGTAAATTTAATAATAACGAGGTAAGGTTAATTCGGTGTATTCTTACGTCTTATTTGGCGGCATTAATGTTTGTTCTTGGATTAAAATAATATTTTCAATGAAACCAGCTGCGTTATTTATTTTAGTGGTCTTTGACATGGTAAGGCAAACGTTCAAATGGATTGGAAAAGATTTGTTTGGTAAAAGAAACCAGAGATAGGTTTGTGGAACAAAAGGTCTTTCAGATTCTCACGCTGTTATCTTCCTGTGTCGATTCGAATAGTTACAAAACATTTTACCCACGCGTAAGATATACGAGTTGAGCTATATGTAACTATGCGGAAAAGAAAAAAAAAATCGTTTGTCAGGGCTTGCTCAATGAATCTCAGTGCTTGGAAATTTACGTTGTGATGATTTTAACCTTAAAGCCAATATTTTCTTCAGAATGTCAAACCAACAACGCCCTTATTTTTGGTTCCAAGAATTTGTTTGTAATTACGGTTTATTGAAAAGAGTTCTAGTAATGAGATGATTAAGTTGACTAAAATACAGTGTGTAATGGTAATTGTACATGAAAACGTGAAGGGAAGACAAGCAATAGTAAAAAATGCAGTTTTAAGGTAACGTTAATTTTAACTTAAAATTTAAACGGAAATTTTATTCCATTTTACGAAACAAAAAAAAACGATTATAATATGGTTCATATGAAGGAAACCACTAGCACATGAGAGGCACAATGGACATCGATTGTGGCTTTAAATTCTGCCCAACATTTCAAACATATGGAATTGTGCATTTTCTTTTATAGAGTCGGGTGAGAAAATGTTATGCTCCAAATACATGTTAATGTATAAAAACTATGTTTTAAGAATGTTAAAAGGCTTTTAGTATTCAGCTTTACACGTTATTCAATCGAAAATATCATTTATTGGATTCAAGACATGTTTATGTACAGGTCAGAAGAACAGATGGTGCTTAAAATTATTTGGCATTTCTTTGACATTTCTGCAATGTGTTTTCTATTGAGATGTACGTGACAGCTGTCAAATTTTCAACTTCCATTTTCACGCCTTCTCGTTTAAAGTTGCCTAAGATTAAGTTGAAAGTTGATTATATATGTTTGATTTGTCGTAATATTAATTTACGCACACACCCGTTAGTTTATTAAACGATTATATATTCCCAATAGTTATATTGCTTTGAAATCCCTTCAAAATAAACCGATGGATTGATTCGCAAAAACGTGACAGGTCTCCTCTTTCTACGATAATAAAGAATTCCGAAGATATTATTCGAGTACTATAATTTCAATCATCAAAGTCACGCCGTTTTTTTATAACGCTAACGCTACTTCATTAACTGAAGTAGAAGTCTAGAATCAGCCACTGCCGTTACCGATGGCAACGCTTCCCCTTTTTTTTGGGGGGGGTGTGTTTGAAAGAAAAAAAAAAAAATGGGACGTATATTGGCTTTTACGTATGACACTGCGAACCTTTTAGTCGAAGTAATACAGATTTACATTAAGAAAACGGAGTGTTTGATTTTTCTCATGCATCAGGGCTTTTTCATATTATTCATTATACTCATGATGGCGCCTATAGTAAATTGGCGAGTGTTCATATATCACAAGGGATATGTGACAAGAATAATGAACCCATGATCTTCAAATATTGTAAACCGTGTTTATATCTATAGGGTTTTTTAACACTTTTCACTTAAGTGAAATATTCACTACTTGCTGTAACTCTTTAGTATTCAGATCATAAAGTTTAGATCATTGATTTTGGCTGTTGCTGTTTTGGTATAAGAGTTAATTCTGTCTTTCTTTTATATTTTGTATAGGCTAATGTAATCTCGAACTCTCTGACACTACCATTGGTACTATTTCCTTTCTGCTTTAAATTATAATCTAATATTATTTTAATATGCTTTTCAAGCAGCAGAATTTTTATTGATGCTAAAATCATACATTTTTTTAATATTTCACACACATTTTATATTTTATTTTTAACGCCATTATCACTAAAATCAGTCTTTTTTTTTACTTTTTATAAGCATTTTTTGTTATGAATTAGATAAAAAATTGTCAATACAACATCTAGCCGTGCCTGTGCACCACACAAAATTGCACTAAACCACAAATTAGGTTTGGTACCATGTACATATTTTTTCCTTGCGTATTATCTTCTCCCCAGTTATCCCTCATTGGGAATTCCCAGTGCCAAGCGCGATTATCTTTACATCATCGCTCGCTGTGTCTCTTTTTCTTTTTTTGGTGGGTAACATGCCGAGTTGATCTGGGCTAATATTTGTCAGGTTAACGTATAATTAGAACATGTTCTCCTTGATTCTACTTGATGAAAATCTTAAGAACGAGGTATTCGTTTAGGGACTGGGTTTAAGAATTATATCCCCGGGGAGATGTATGTGTGCAAGGAGTGTAAAACTGGCAAGGTAACAGGAATTTTACAGTATGCTATGTTGATATCGAAATTTAAAACAACTGTTTGATACAAGTAACCGCCGGGTTCCTCCAAAACTGGAGATAAAAATGCGAGAGCCGATAGCGTTACGAAAACAAAGAATTCCTTAAGTTTCCTTTAAAAATAAGGGTATTAGTTAACATTAACGTTGTGAACAATTTCAGATAAATTCCGATATGACGCGTTTGAAAATAAATACAGTTTTGGAAGTGAGGCAGTGCCAGAAGACGCTGTTTTTTGCGGGAATTATTGGTCTGAATGACATAAGTGTTATATTAGTACTAAACACACGAGTAACATTTGGTTTATTTGACTTATGTTTTGTGTCCAAAATAACCAAACTGTTTAAAAGAAAAAAATCAATGTCTCATTTAAACTGTATATATTTTTAAATACAAATTTTTCTATATTTGAACTCTGTCGTTTGGGATCTTCAACTAAAGTTTTGATGAGCTTGAACGGTCCCTTTTTGCAATTAAGATCTACCATATCATTCACTCAATCATACATACAAATAGCATGCACAACAATGGTATTGCGGACATGATCAAAAGTCCAAACTGACTGAGGCTCTCATGCCCGTGAAGACTAAATAAAGTTCCATGACAAAATATATAACAAAACATACACAAACAAAGACAACAGGCAAGCACAACAACACACAAGACATTCCCCGGATTTGGATCAGTTATACTCTTCTATTATTTGAATTTCAATTGTTTCTTAAAATGTTAGACTGTTTTTATGGGGTTTGTCAAGTGAATTCCAAAAGTGGTCCACAATTTTCTTATGAGCACATATAAAGACTTCTCTTACTCTCTCTCCCTTAGTTTTACTTGCATGAAATCTGGGCATTGTGCTTGTTAGGCTTAGATTGTTGTTTCTTCCCTTAGCATTTGTTGGTAAATAATTGAGAAAGCATTCGAAGTTGGTCCTTTGGTGCCTATCATGAAAACCAACCCCAAGGTTATTTTTAATGTGTCAGATACATTCAAACATTAAGTTTTCGAAAAAGAGGTGCTGCATGACTTCTATAGTGGCGTTAGTTACCATTCTGATGGCCCAATTTTTGTAATTTTAGTAATTTATATCTAAATAGGTTTTACCACAAACAGTCAACATCGTCAAGTCTGTAAGTTGGAGGGGGGATCTTGGGTTCTTTACTCCTGATTGTTTTTGTATAGTGTTTTGACGGTATCTGAGAAGGCTAATTGATTTAGCCTGAAGGGAATTCCAATCCAACCTTTGCTAACATTATGAGGTGTTTTTTTATACCTACCTTGAAAAAAAAGTCGTTGAACACTTACAATCAGTGAAAATAGCCCCTTCAGTGATGTAATATTGGTAAGACCAATTTAACAAAATTGTGCTTAAGGTTCCTCGTTGCTAGTGCTCCAAGTGTTTTCGAAAACTAAGTAACGGTTTTTTCCATTCAAATGAAAATGGGTAAACTGCTCCACCGCATTGTCTCATACATCTCAAAAGTTTCGAAAATTTTGGCTCATTTTTTTTGGCACAAGGTCCGATATCTAACTTTAAAATACTTTGAATATCACAAACATCATTATTATTAAAAAGTTATGGACTCTCCCGTTTTTTTGACTCTCATTTTTGGGGACAAAAACGCGGTACTTCGAATAGCGTCTGAAGGCATGCCACAATTATGATAACAATTCTCAAACATTTGTTGAAATTTTATCGTTAGGGCCCTATTTCAACGATAATATATTTTTAATGAGCTATCCCTAAAAACCTATCCGGGGGTATTTTAAACAGATAACTCAATATTTCCCCCATCTGTACTTTGTGTTCATGCCTAAGTGTGAGTGGTTTGGTGGGTGTGTGGTGGTGTTCGCGCGTACGCGAGTTAGGCCCCCCCCTCATGCATAAGTGCGTATGGTGTGTCAACGCTATGTTTAATGGAGTAATGTCCCAACGTGCATGTAAACAAGAACGATCACGCTTTTACGTGTACTCGAGCGTTAATGGTCCTTGTAATTAAGTAGGCTTCTAAGGGACGGACATCCCCCCATTAATACTTGTGTTCTTTTTCACATTTTTTTTCCATATCGTATTGAATTTCCGATTCACTGCTTTCAAACTATGTTGTTTTTGTATTCATATTACAAACGCAATATAATAACTCATGATATTTCACATTGAGATGGACCAGTCAATATTGATAAACGTTATACCCGACTGAAATGCAATTTTGGCAATTTGTACAAATTTATCCGGAATATCTTCCGGGTTTAATGATAACGCCGAGACCGGACTCCAATTCCTTTAAAGGTAAAAAAAAACGGCTGTCTTGATTATGAAGTTAGTCGACTCTTTCTTCTGTCTTAATAGTCTAATGGGTAGAAGGGGTGGTTTCGTGCCCCCCCGAAATAAACTTCTTAATCATGTCAACTATATCAAAAGACTGCGTACCGAAAAAAAACGATAGCTATGTTAAAAAAATCAAAAGTGTCCCACGTATCATTGTTATGCAAATTTATGCAAATTAATTATCGCCATTACAACGAAACATAACATTTTCGTATATCTCAGCCAATACGATTGATAAATGAAACAAATGAGGTGACTGGACCTATGTGTCGAGGGTCAAAGATCAAGATGAACCATATAACACACACACTTACCAAGATGTCCCCATGATGATGGTTAATATGCACATTAGGGAGGGTCGCCATAAGCTAAAAATACAATTTTTCCGATATTATTCTCACCATACTTGTTGCTAAATGAACAAATAAGGTGACTGGACCTATGTTTTGCGGGTCAAAGATCAAGATGGAACCATTTTGAAATTAAAAAAAGAAAAAACCTAAAAAATTAAAAAATCAAATTAGGGTCGCCATTACCAAAAAAACTGTCAAACATATTTGGGTCATTCGTTGCCATCTTCCACATACCTTCCCACATAAGGATGACGAGACTATGTTTTTTAGGGTCGAGATAATTAAAAAGGCACTCATAAATCTGTTTATTTCTTTGTCATTAACATGTTCCCCTGCAAATCAAAGACTATATGCAAATTAGGCCTTCAATGTCGATAGTCTCGTTTTGGGTGTTATAAGAACTTGCTGGCCAAGTATTTCGACTTCTATACAATAGAATACTTGTAACATTTTTAAATTTCAAGGTTGGGAAGATACAAGACTAATGGGCGAGACTGACGATACTGTGTTGTTATCATTCCGAAAAGAAACCGTGAAGTACAGAACTCTACAGTCTTCAATACTCTCGGCCAACATGCAAGTGTGGATTCCATATTGTATCATGGTAGTTTTAAAAATTAACCCTTAGTATATTTAAAGGAACTACAGGAAGAAAAATTTCATTGGCCAAAGACGTTTCTAAAACATCCCAAAACAAGATTATCAACATTAGACTTACAATCTGTACTCATTAAAATAACTTTTAAAAAGCATTAAGTATCGTAGTAGTTTTACACGCCTCGGTAAATTGAAAGGAACTGCAGGATAAAAATTGGAGCAGCTTCATATGAAGTGACTCCTCCGACAATCATATAATTCCCCATATCGCATTCTTCATTCCTGTGATCAGATACCTAACTGCGATCAGCAAAAAACTCCGATCTTGAACGAGTTGGATATCACTGTCTGCTGGGAGAAGATACACAACCGGATGTTCGACTTCACAGAGCCATCGCCCCCCCCCTCGTAGATTTTCTTCCGGTGACCCCATCTTCCCACCAGAAATTTTATTTTCCGTGACAAAGTAAAATTAAAGGCGTTACCCACAAAGCACCCTCAAATATACTCAACTTGGAAGAGCAAAGGGAGCAAAGGGAGTCACGGGGCCCCATAAATGGGTCTGGTTCAACTTTTTCGAGTGTCAAGATGTCGCTCTCCTTCTTATATTCAGCAGGCTTTCCATGATTCCATAGACCTCTTCCTTGACCTCTAACTCCAGTCAACGACATGGAGTGGACTGGGCGTCTGAGAAATCCATACCTGCTGACCATAGCATCCGGTTCCGCTGCATGGAATAGCTGTAAAAAGATGATTGCAGTGGCCAGGGGGACGAATGGAAATCCAGTCTCTTGAATATATAATGTTCCAAAGCAGCATCTCACCCATGATTCTGCACTGGTTTGGACACTCTGACAGTTATGATTTTGTTTTGAGTTAAAAAACATCCACTGGTCAAAGAATCCACATAGGCCTCAACATAGATCTCAAATTATAACAGAAGACAACATCATTTTCCCTTGTAAAATGGATAACTTGATAAATTTCTAACTAATGTCCATGGCAGCAACATTGTGCACCGTGCTGCAGGGATCACGAGACATGAAGTGCAAACGGAGGCGAAAGCAAAAGGGCATAATTTCTGCCGGGGTTAATAAGTTGCAGGGTCAGCTTAGCCTGAAGGAACAACCAGGAATTCCCTCACACATTTCAACTTCCCGCGCATTGGCCCAAAGTTCCTGATGGCTCATCATTTTTCACACCATTTTTTGAGATTGAACACGCATCTATAACTTACCATATGCGAAGAATATTTTGGTGTGGCTTTTTTATCAGGTATATTGGCAGCAAGGCAAGATGCCTCCTTGGATTAGAAGCCCTTCATCTCTGCAAACGGGGACTCCCCCCCCCAGAAAATCATAACTCGAGGCCTATGTACTCATTGAAAGCCTGCAATATCGCGACGAATTGATCACCACCTTGAACACATGTCAATGTTTCCAGGAGTGTAGCTGTGTCAATATCTTCAGAAAAAGTTTATTCCCAAAATGTCCAAAACGCATACTTTTTTGTGGTGATCTAACCTTTGTAAAGGAGATAATGGTCTTTCATTGGGGATCCCTTCTGTAGGCTTTCAGCAGGTTCTCAGAGCTATATAAGTTTAATCTGTATTCAGTCTCTCTCTCACACACTACACAACCACCACACAAACACACAAAAGCAAGGTTAACAAAGATAACCGCAATATCTCACTTGTTTTAGATATGAGATCCCATTCCCTACAAGACTGTAACAAATGCTTTTATGGTTGGCGGCTGGCATAAGAACATAGTCGTTCTATTTGCCGCTCCTTGATTTTATGCTACAATATGGATATCACATGACGGATTCGTCGAAGGACCGAATAATCCTTTTCTTCCTTCAACGTTTTCCTTCCGGACGTTTTTCTTTTTTTGCTTGATTACACATACACCAAAAAGCAAGGTGAACAAAGATACAGCAAGATCTCACTCTGTTTGAAGATATTATATCCACTGTCCCTACAAGACTGGTAACAAATGCCTGTTTCCTGGTTGGCGGCTGGCATACGATCATAGTCGTTCTAATTTGGCCTCCTTGATTTTTCTACAATATGGATAGCACATGACGGATGCGTCGAGACCGAAAAAATCCTTTTCTTTCACGATTTTCCAGACGTTTACTTCTTTCTTATTGGCTTGATTACAACATTCTCACTGTCTAAGTTTTAGCATTAGTCTTTAATTATTGCACACTTGAATTAAGAGAAACGTCTTGGCCAAGTAATATTGTTTTTCCTCCTGCAGTTTTCCTTTAGTTTACTGAGGGTGTAGATCTACCACACTTGCATGGTGCAGAGGTCATTGGAGACTGTAGGATTCATGTCCTTCACGGTTTCTTTCGGCTGATAACAACACAGTAACTTAGTCATGCATTAGTCTTGTATCATTGTATAAACCCTTAATTAAAAAAATGTTACAAGTATTATCTGGATCCTGGATTGGTTTTAAAAAAACTCCAGCAAAACGGGTCCCATCACGCTAGAGTAGTATGTATAGATGTGCACCTTAAATTTACTTGTCCAACCAAGTTTCCTACAATTACCTACCCCTTAACCCCCCCAAAACGAGACTATCGACAATGAAGGCCCAATTTGCACTTCTTAGTTTGTGCCGGTGAACATGTTAGTGACACACTGAACTAATTTGAAGAATACTTTTAAATTATCCTCGACAATCAAAACATAAGTCTCGCTCGTCATCTTATGTGGGCAGGTATGTTGGAATATTGGCCAAGATATACCCACAAGTGGATTTAAAAATGGCTACCCTAATTTTGCATATTTATCTCATAGAAGATCTGTAATTTTCAAATGGTTCCATCTTGATCTTGACCCTCAAAACATAGGTCCAGTCCATCTATTTGTTCATTAATCAACAGTATTGGCTGAGATATATCGTAAAATTTGTATTTTTTCTGTACTGGCGATACTAATCTAATTTGCATAAATTTGCATAAAATGATACGTGGGACACTTTCATTGTTTGATTTTTTTAACAAGGCTAATCGTTTTTTCTCTCATTTTTTCTGATCTAGTGACATTGATTAGAAGTTTATTTTCAGGGGGGGTGCCACGACCCAACCCCTTCTACCCCACTAGACTATAAACACCTTTTGTAACGTGAAGAATTTGAAGGTATTTTATTTAATTTGTGATACTTAGCACAAGCTTTTTTTCGACATGCCAAAAAAACCAGCTTGATAGTAAGACGATGCCCTTGGTAGAGTACCAAACCGTTGGTACAGGCGATGCTTTTGGATTAATCAACATTCACGGATACAATTTGCCTTTTCAACTAATTAACCATAGTTTCCAGCCAGCCGTTTTAAGCTTTCGAACCCAAATTCTGTGATTTGGGGCAATTTAATGCGTAGCAGAAGCCCCAAGTTTCACAAATGGTTCAATACGCCATCAAAAACACATCAACAGAATGGCAAGACTGGCTTGCGGCCCACATTGAGTCAGGAAGGTGCGTAACGTATCGGATTAATATATCCCGGACGAAATCATCAACAAAACCAAATATGTAATGATTCTTGTACGTAATGACGCGCTGTACATCTTACACATCCAATGTCCAGCCCTTAAACTACAAAGCAGAGTTTATTTCCAATCTTTCCATTCTTTTTTCAAATATTAGGTGTAATGACTGGAAGTGGGATGAATTCCACTTTTTTTTAGATTTAACAATGATATAGTCCCAGAAAGGAAGGAGAGCAAAAAGAGCATTTGGTAATGTCAATCAAATCCTTCAAATCATCCTGGTAGCCTACTGCTAAATGTAGGCTGCTTTGAAATATATTGGCGCTAATCTACCGATTTTTACAATAATGTTACATTTTAGACCTTTACTGTAAATGCATCCATAACAGTGCAAACTTGTTTTTAACGTAAAACGATTGGCAACCTAAAACTTGAAGAAAAAATATCGTTAAGTTATAGACGCACTGCTTTCAACGAACGTGTTACAATTGTAGTTGTTTAGAAAAAACAAATACAAAAAATCGACTACGGTGGAATTTTTTTTTTGTATTTCTCAGATTCTATGTGGAATTTCGTATGAAAGGTTAAAGTTTCGAAGGGATTGGCCATTATTTTTCTTATGGGGTGGATTTGTTGTAGAAAAAGACTTATATTTAGAACACTGGATTTTGATAATCTTAATATTCTTACACAAGTATAGATACTACGGACGGCAGATATTTCGGAAGCAGTGTCTCGCCTGACGGTGGCAGAGATACAATTTGGAATCCATGATGAGTATAACCACTGAGAAACAGACGCCTAAAGCTCAGACTTCCCATTGATATGTGGTACCAGGTCGGGCTTCCCGATGAACCTACCCTCCAGTTTCAAAATAAGCCGCCAGTTTTTGATTTTGTCAAAAGGGTCGCAAGTAAACACTTTTTTAGTTCTTATCTTTTCCTTTTTATTTATGGCCTTTATATTAAGGAATATCATATTTGACTCTAGACCCGTGATCTTTAAAAAAAGTCCTTGACGAATTCATGTGGACGTGACGTTATATAAAATCCACATAAAAGATGTTTGGTGCGTAAGTGTATCTTTAAAAAGTTCTTGCATGTATATTAATTTTGTCCTTATTAACTCCCAAGGGGTCTCCATTTATCCATTTTATTAAATAAACGACTGGGAACTTTTATACTGAAATGTGCCATCTAATTCCGATATTTTTGCTGAAATTAGACGGTTGACCAAGACTCGCATTAATAAATTCGCTGATGATGGTGAGGTGTCCCGTTGTTTTCTCCTGTCAACGCAAAGCTGCGGGGATCCACATAGACGGAAATTAAATATAGGCAAAAAATCCATCCTGAAACGTACCGTGAAAAAACACCCCGACCTTATCGACAGTTCTGACATAATCTACAGACTTCTTCGCGGCACAGCACGTAACGTATGTTGGTTGACCATCACAACAAAACTCAGCTGCTATTAAATGTTTGTGAAGTGTTTTGTATACATTTTTCCCTCCGGCACAACCAATATGATCAAAAGCATGTACAAAGGCTCGAAGTGAAAGTAATCGCAGTTCATATCATCTCTTATTATATTTTTTAAATACAACAAGAGAACGAAGACTTGCTTTTAAGGGTGTGTAGAAGGCAGATATAATGACTATAAAAAACAGACAAGCAAATCTATAAAATTATTTCACGAGCAGATGGCAATTGACATATATTTTGAAAAAAGTACCTACCATGTGTTTTGCAAAAGAAGAGTTAAAATGACGGAGAAGGGATTTATTTTTGTTCAAGGAATGGTCTATATAATACTCCACCCAAAACAGCACGTCTCCTACTATATAAAGCCACATACCTGTCAAGACGTTTATCTGTCCTCGGTATCATCGCGCTGAATGAGTGAGTGGTAATATGTGGCCCAAGGGGATGCGGGAAGTGGCAAGGTGACATTCTTACTGGAAATCCATCATCACTGTAACCCTAAGCACAAATGTTTTTGAGGGACTTTGTCTTCAAAAGCAAAAAGAAGGGGGCAATTATAGACCATGCAAAAACTTATTTTATCCTCCGTTTTTTTTAATCTGTTCTTTTTTTTTCGTTTTGGGTCATCGTTCTACTGTATACTAGTAAATTTTCTTCATCTTCTGCATAGTAATGCAATTCAAAACAAACTGATATTTATGACGATCATTCAATAAATACTAAGATATAGATGTACCCTTGGCTTTTCATTTTGTTTCAGTTTCAGGATTTTATTTATTCTTAGACAACCTCCATACCACCGCATTATTGTAGACGCTTGAACAAAACGATCATACCGACTAATCTAAACCGACCCGAACTACCATCAAATTTAGGGGAAATTTGAAAAGACCAAGATTCATTTACAAATTTGTATTTCCTTTTCACTCAGCACAACATCAGAATGCTGTGCCAACTAGCAGATGGAGCCTGTGTATATTGCATCTTTATATTTTCATTTCATATATAAAAGTAGAAATCTTTAAATTATAAATTGTAAAAGTGTAGAATGAGCATCAAACTCATCCCCAGGAAATAAAACAAATTGGGTTATAAAGGGATTCTGAAAGGGTGTCTAACGGCGATGTCATTTACATAAATTACTAATCAATTTCATGTTTGGTAGCGTTTTTTTTACATATCAGAGGAGGCATTGTGCCGAGCTTTCGGAAATTTCAAAACCACGCAATATAAGATTTACTACGAGAACATCACATCACCTTTCACATCTGGTATGTGCTAGTTATGCTGGTGATGACGTCCATTGCTCAAAAAAATACCAAAATGACTGTAAGGCAAAACGCGATTTACGCGAAAGCGCTTCAACCTCCAAAATAACGTCAATTGCCAACGCGTACTACCTAGTTCAATATTGATTTGAACCAGGCAGCACCAATGCAAGTGATTTACTTTCCACAAAGCTGTTTAAATCGAGATGAGATTTCGCCCAGACCGAAATTTCGGATCGAATAAAAAATGCATCGAACATAGAAAATATAAAAACAATGCTAATTTGATTACCTTAGCTTTCATGTGAAAGCGTCATATTCTAGATTTCATAAATTCAGATCAATGTAATTTAAGACAATTAGACAAGTAGAAAAATACACGTGTCTACCTTTTTATACAACATAACACTTAAATTAATTGAACCCGATACTTGATCTGAGATCTATCACATTAATGTGGATAAGATTGCACAACATACATGTTTTTTGTTATTCATTTTCCCAACCGATAACGATGTGTTGTTCTTGAATTGAGTGATCTGGATACTCGCCTAAGGTATGGGCGGCCTTGCTCAAGTATAATAACAAACCTTTTCTTTTCCCCTACTATTAACTCAAGTTACAATTCTTTGCATGTATGTAAAATCAATTCCTCTTTACCATCCTTGAATAAGATCATACAGCATTGTCATTGCTGTGCGTGGAAATGAAAGTAGAAAGAAAGGGAAGAAAACTACCAATGACATTTTAATCGAATTTTGTTTGGCTAAATTTGTATAAAATTAGGCACAGTGTATATAGGCGGGAAAACAAGAATGTTAACAAGTCATAAACGCTGCTACCCAATCCCTCCTTTTTCCGTTTCCTTACACCTCGAAATGCCGGCATGTCAAGAAAAAGGTGGCCAGTCATCATCCCCCTTTCAGGAGAGTGGATTTTGCTGTGTACTCTATTCTCCTTAAAACTATAGTCATGGTTAAAAGTTGCTGGTGTGTTACTACCTGAAACGTAGAACCTGGTGATCAATAAGCCAAATCTTTATTTCTGAAACAATTTGTCTTCAATAGTTATCTAGAGTCCACTTGAGTTAAGTTCTACAAAGGATCGTGGGAAAAAACGGGGGGTTAATCATGGTGTAAGGAAAGACTGAGATGGCATAGAGTATAGGAAGGAACGAAGAAAAAAAAAAGAGAACGAAGCGGGTAAAGATGAAGAAAGTCAAAGGCGGGCGGGCTGACAGAGAAAAAGCAAATAAGGTGTGGCGTCAAAGATGGTAGGATGGTCAGGGGCGCGTTTAAGAGGGCAAAAATAAACTGAGGGAGGAGGATTTTATCATGTAGGGTACGAAAGGGGAGAAATGGTAGGTAGAGGGGAGAATGAGAGGAGGGGTGTACCGTTTTCTCTTCCTACTTCCGCCATTAGTATTACCTTAGAATTACCTAAGCTCCGCTATCCCCCAATTTGCAAGTCCTTCTAGCATTGCTATAAGCCATTGCATACATACTTGTTTAAAGAAGCGTGCATTAGTTGGAGCCCAGGGGGTGCAAGCCCTCCGCCTTCCTCTTCTGGTTTGCCCTTCCGTGCCCATTCCCGGGGTGTTCTGAGTCATGTGTTGCCCTGGGCCCTTTCCTTCCTCGTTCTTCTCCGAGAAGAGGAGGAAAAGGCTCCTAAAGGGAGTGAGACAGGAAGAGTGGATGGGCATCTGTAGACTCGATTAGAGGGCAGGAAATATTTGCTCTTTTTAAATTTCATTTAGTCACCCATGGGTCCGACCGCCACACAAATCATTCTCAATCGCCGTCTTCTTAAGCTTCTTATTCCCTGTTCCAATTTGCTCTCCTCTGTATTCCCGTCGTAGCCCCCCATAATTTTTTTCCCCCCTGTTTTTGCGCTAAATTCTCTCCCTCATCTTTCCTTTCGTCAGCGGCCGTGTTGGGCCTTCCCTTCCATTTGTTCCGGCGTATTTTTCATTGTGAGTCCCACAAAGTCCTTTGCCTTCTCCCTGAGTATTTTTATCCGGCCATGCCCACCTCTTATTTCGAGGTGTGTTCCATTGCGTCTATTTATATCAAAACCAATTCAAAACAGCCGTGGAATTTGAGATTTTCCAGACTAGACTGTTACTAAACCCTTTTAGGAAAGTCCCATTGTGTTGTTTTCTTCTTTTAAAAAAAGTTCAACTATTTTTAAAACAATTGGTCCATGTACAACGTATTTTTCGGTGAGTTTGATCTATCTATATTAAATTCAAATCTGATGAAATAATTTCCTATCCAGCGACGGATAGTGTTTTTTTATTTCAAAGGAAGTCAGATATTGCTATGACTTTTTGTTTTATTTGCTTGTTGAAGGTGGCACGGCATAACTGTAACATACTAATATTATGTTAAAAATTAAGTTGTTGCACTCGCAAACATATTATAATTCATAAAAAATCAATAAAGTTGAAGCGATACACGCATGATCCTGACGTGATGCCATTTTCCTCCGTTTATGTTTTTAACCGTAATATCAAATTCCCCTATCCAAACACAAGGATTAGTACACGAACTGTTTGATAAGAACATATAGGATAAAAACCGAGTAGCATGGTCTCTCAGATTCAAATAATCGTGTGGATTTCGCTCTTTATATCATTACGATGAAGAAAAGTCGGTCATCAGAAAGCGGCAAAATAGCGCGGGTTGACAGATTGGACTATCCAATTGCTTTGTGCCTATTGGAACTCTACTGCGAGGCCACTTGGCAAGAGTGCTTCAACGAATCCCTTAATATATCAGTTTGGATGAGTCCGTAGTAAATGTAGACAAAGCACGCAATTGTACTGCTGGGTTGACATCAGTGAAACATTGCAGTTGCTAATATGAAAATCAGAATCTGAGACCATGTTTTGCGTATTTGCAACAGTATTCCTATATGTCAAAATCTATCTGCGTAGGACAATGTAAAAAAAATTTTCCTAAAATTCCTAGTGCTAACAAGATAGGGGACCTTTGCAAACTTAATGTTAGGTTGTATGTGTTTGTGTGTATGTGTGACTTGTGTGTTGTGTGTGTGTGTGGGGGGTGCGATTTGTTTTCACCTCCAACCGAGGACACACACCTGACTTTTGACTGTATAAACTAGGACTTTCGTTTACAACCGAGGACGTCCTCGTTTGGAACGATGTTAAATACTCTAAGTATTGCAGTATTTATACCGTAATTTACTTTATAACTTAATAAAACGCAATATAATATTGCAGTTTATCCGTAATTTTACTTTATAACGGAATAAACTGCAATGATATGTGCAGTTTAATTCCGTAATTTAACTTTATAACGGAAGTAACTGGCAATATTATTTGCATTTATTCCGTAAAATATAGATTAGTAATTTTATATAGGCCTGCGGCGCCATTCTATTTGGCTAAAGCGATCTTTATAGGCCTGCGGCGCAATAGTTGGCTAAGCGTGTCTTTATAGGCGGCTGCTGGGGGCACTTAGTTTGCTAAGCGACTTTATAGGCCTGCGGCGCAAGCTTGTTAACACTTTTAAAAACCCCCATAATTTCCCTCCTTCTTCACGCCCTAAGCCCTGCTTGCCCCTTTAAGGGCTATCGGTCTTGCGACGGCTCGCGAGTTATTCAAAAATATTAATTAGTAAATTTTATTAGATTATTAAATTTATCAGCCCTGCGGCGCAAGACAGTTATCTTATCAAAATAAAATGGCATCCATCCATCCATCCATCCAGACCATCCATCCATCCATCCCCATTCCATCTATCCATCCATCCATCCATCCATCCATCCATCCATCCCCTTTCCATCCATCCATCATTCAACCATTATCATCCATCCTTCAATCCATCCATCATTCCACCCATTTCATCCATTCATTCTTCATTCATTCCTTCATTCCTTATTCATTCATTCATTCATTCATTCTGTCATATTATCCTTACAACAAGCCATCACCCTTTAGCCGTCTATACACCACACATCACCTATATAGTCATCGAGCCATACTTTTAACAAACAAGCATTTGTACTAAGTGATTTTGAACAAAAGAATTTTTAAATTATTTAAGATTTGACTTGATTGATTTTCTGGTCGCGGGGTTGACCGTGCTTTCTCATAGGAACAGAAGTCGCAGAATCCGTGCTCCGAATGACCTGAAGGAGTTCTTTGTTTTTCTTTGAATTAGACTATTTTGGAATCTATCGTGTGCATTTAATCATAAACTCTGTTATCGAATTTTTCCGTGATGTTTTAAAACATATAATATAAACTGTGCATCGTAATGCTTTATGCAAACCAACGTGTAGTGTAACCTGCACGATGGAAATTCTGTACGAATTTAGTTCACATCTTTTTTTCGTATTGTCGTCTAAATGACTTAGAGAAATTACAATAATATTAAAATCATGGTAGTATACTCTAGTAATAATCATCATCCTAAAATAATACTTAAGGGGAAATTTGAATTATATTCCATTAGGTTATAATGACTCTTTTTATTATTTAAGTAATGTTCACATCCTTTGTGTATTTCCACTTCATTTGCATAAATTAATATCATATACCTTTGACGGAATCAAAACGCACAAAATGGACAACTTAAGTTTACACAGACTTTCGTCCTTACGCCAACTTCGTCATAAACAAACGAAGAATTTGCCCTAAATGCTGAATTAGTCATATAACCATATATTAATAATAATAATAGTATATTGTGGACATTTGGTATACCCCCCCCTTTTCCACGGATTTCAAAGCTCTGTGTTCTTTATTATATAATATTGTTTTGTCTATAGTGCCATATTGCATAAGATGTAATATAAGTGGTAGTCCATGTTTTAAGTAAACAAACCACAAATGGTAGACGTTTAACTTTGATTTTTTAAACCCATAGAGTACCCTGTAAATTAATTTTACTATTTTTAGTTTTTTTGCTTTATTTTCCTAAAAATCCATCAGTAGACCCTATCTTTATCTATTAACGGTCGATGGATTTTACTTTTTGCTCATGAAATCAATGTGTATCAAACTTATACAAACTTCAGAAAATATTGGTCGGAAAAATACATGTATAAACACTGAACTGGCAAAATTTAATTTGCGGGTCCCTCTAGGAACCCCCTGGCCTCTTTATAAAATTAGCTTTTGGTAATGACGTCACAAAATCAAAGGGTTTTCATCATATTTTTCGCAGTTTATCTCCCAGCGCTAGCAATGTTAGGCTCCGGTGTAGAGTTTGACAAGGCATGATTATTGGAATATTTTGAGGCAGTTTATATCACTATGAGCTTAGTAAAATCCTCCATTTCCATGGCCCAGTTCAGCAGCTTCCATTCACCAGTGTAATTTAGAAAATTACCCCACTGGTTTTGGGGTATGTTTATATGATACACCATCATACCGGTCCAGTTCTGCATATATGTCAAACAAAGTCACCCACTGAACTGGTCCTTGGTGTCTGGCATATTGACCTCATAGTACATAACCCCTGGGCTTATCTTTATACAAAGAAAGTGCGAACGAAAGGCTTCTGGA